>OZ012736.1:519558082-519768082 GCA_963859935.3 Lathyrus sativus
GGACCAAATGATCATAGAAGTCGTACAAAAGAGGAAAAAATTGGTCTCAACCAAGAAAGTGGGAAAAGAAGCTTTGGTAGAAATAAGGAGAAGGGATAGTTAGTCACAACAAGTCCTGGGTTTTGGGCATGGTATCTCTTGCAAGTATAACTTTCATCAATAATATTTCTTAAGGAAATCTATCTAGTACCCTTGTAACTTAATTTAACTCTCGTACATTTTATATGAAATACTACTAAGTCATTGGATCTTCAAATAAAATATATATTAAAAGAATTCTTTTATTTTTTATTTTTTCGACATAATACATGAAAATGCAATGAACTAATACGTGTAGGTAAAAAACCTTGCAATTTGAAAAACCCCCTCCAATATACAAATTTTTAAAAAAACATTATTCCACTACTTTTCAAAAGAATTTTGTAATTTTTTAATAAAAACTTTTGCATATTCACATAAATTTAAAAAAAAAATCCATCCTTATTTTCAAACTATGCAATTTTACCGCATATTATGTGAAAATTTTATTACTTTTTCAAATGCAAAAAACTTTCGCATTAAAATGAAAAAAATTATATATTTATCCTCCATTTTTTATTTATAAAAAAAATCCAAATATTTACATAAAAATGATGAAAAATACATCTTTATTTCTTAAACTAAGCATTTTTACTTGGGGGGAGGGGGGGCTTATATATGTCCAATGTGGTAACAAATAGAATATAAGTTTTAACATAAATCTAAATAAGACGTGTTCTTTCTTTCTGATAAAAGTCTCATGAATTTGTGTGTGTGTGTGTGTGTGTGTGTGTGTGTGTGTGTGTGTGTGTGTGTGTGTGTGTAAGAGAGAGGAGAGGAGAGAGAGAGAGAGAGAGAGAGAGTAGAGAGAGAGAGAGAGAGAGAGAGAGATGAGAGAGAGAGAGAGAGAGATGAGAGAGAGAGAGAGAGAGAGGAGAGAGAGAGAGAGAGAGAGAGAGAGAGAGAGAGAGAGAGAGAGAGTTTTTCTTTCTGATAAAAGCCTCGTGAATATGAGAGAGAGAGAGAGAGAAAAAGTTTTTTCTTTCTGATAAAAGCCTTGTGAATATGAGTGAGAAAGTGAGAGAGAGCCTTGAATTATGAATCCTTTTATATGTCAAGCTTGATTGTAAGGTTTCCAGTGCGGAGACTTATGGTGTAAAATCTTGAGTGCTTCAAAGGTAAGACAAAATGAAACCTTAATATTCATGTTGTGGACAAAACCTATTTGTTCCTTTGAGATTAATGGGGTAGGATTTTGGCTATTTTCTCAACCAGGACTTTGGAAATAATCCCGAATTTGAAGTTTGCCACGACTGTTGGTCTATAATGGCTCAAGGTGTCTGCATTATTGGTTTTGGGAATGAGCACAAACATTGTTAGAGTTTATGTTAGGGAGGATCCAGTTGGTGTTGACGAATTCAATGACAACATTATAGACCAATGCAGGGGGGGCTTATATATGTCCAATGCGGTAACAAATAAAATATAAGTTTTAACATAAATTTAAATAAGACGTGTTTTTTCTTTCTGATAAAAGCCTCATGAATATGTGTGTGTGTGAGAGATGAGAGAGAGAGAGAGAGAAAGCTTTTCCTTTCTGATAAAAGCTTCGTGAATATGAGAGAGAGAGAGAGAAATTTTTCTTTCTGATAAAAGCCTTGTGAATATGAGTGAGAAAGTGAGAGAGAGCCTTGAATTATGAATCCTTTTATATGTCAAGTTTGATTGTAAGGTTTCCATGCGGAGACTTATGGTGTAAAATCTTGAGTGCTTCAAAGGTAAGACAAATGAAACCCTTAATATTCCTGTTTATGGACAAAATGTATTTGTTCCTTTGAGATTAATGGGGTAGGATTTGGGCTATTTTCTCAACCAGGACTTTGGAAATAATCTTGAATTTGAAGTTTGCCATGACTGTTGGTCTATAATGGCTCAAGGTGTCTGCATTATTGGTTTTAGGAATGAGCACAACATTGTTAGAGTTCATGTTAGGGAGGATCCAGTTGGTGGTTGACGAATTCAATGACACCATTATAGACCAATGCAGGGGGGCTTATATATGTCCAATGCAGTAATAAATAGAATATAAGTTTTAAACATAAATCTAAATAAGACGTGTTTTTTCTTTCTGATAAAAGCCTCGTGAATATGAGAGAGAGAGAGAGAGAGATGAGAGAGAGAGAGAGAGAGAGAGAGAGAGAGAGAGAGAGAGTTTTTTCTTTCTGATAAAAGCCTCGTGAATATGAGAGAGAGAGAGAGATGAGAGAGAGAGAGAGACGAGAGAGAGAGAGAGTTTTTTCTTTCTGATAAAAGCCTTGTGAATATGAGTGAGAAAGTGAGAGAGCCTTGAATTATGAATCCTTTTATATGTCAAGCTTGATTGTATGGTTTGCATGCGGAGACTTATAGTGTAAAATCTTGAGTGCTTCAAAGGTAAGACAACATGAAACCCTTAATATTTCCTGTTGTAGACAAAACCTATTTGTTCCTTTGAGATTAATGGGGTAGGATTTGGGCTATTTTCTCAACCAGGACTTTGGAAATAATCTTGAATTTAAAGTTTGCCACGATTGTTGGTCTATAATGGCTCAAAGTGTCTGCATTATTGGTTTTGGGAATGAGCACAACATTGTTAGAGTTCATGTTAGGGAGGACCCAGTTGGTGTTGATGAATTCAATGACAACATTATAGACCAATGTATGGGGGGCTTATATATGTCCAATGCGGTAACAAATAGAATATAAGTTTTAACATAAATCTAAATAAGACATGTTTTTTCTTTATGATAAAAGCCTCATGAATATGAGAGAGAGAGAGAGATAGAGAGAGATGAGAGAGAAAGAGAGAGAGAGAGAGAAAGTTTTTTCTTTCTGATAAAAGCCTCGTGAATATAAGAGAGAGAGAGAGAGAGAGAGAGAGAGAGAGAGAGAGAGAGAGAGAGAGGAGAGAGAGAGAGAGAGAGAGGAGAGAGAGAGATGAGAGTGAGAGAGAGAGAGAGAGAGAGAGAGAGAGAGAGAGAGTTTTTTTCTTTCTAATAAAAGCCTTGTGAATATGAGTGAGAAAGTGAGAGAGAGACTTGAATTATGAATCCTTTTATATGTCAAGCTTGATTGTAAGGTTTCCATGCAGAGACTTATGGTGTAAAATCTTGAGTGCTTCAAAGGTAAGACAAATGAAACCCTTAATATTCCTGTTGTGGACAAAACCTATTTGTTCCTTTGAGATTAATGGGGTAGGATTTGGGCTATTTTCTCAACCAGGACTTTGGAAATAAAACTTGAATTTGAAGTTTGCCACGACTGTTGGTCTATAATGGCTCAAGGTGTCTACATTATTGGTTTTGAGAATGAGCACAACATTGTTAGAGTTCATGTTAGGGAGGATCCAGTTGGTTGTTGACGAATTCAATGACAACAATATAGACCAATGCAGGGGGGCTTATATATGTCCAATGCGGTAACAAATAGAATATAAGTTTTAACATAAATCTAAATAAGACATGTTTTTTCTTTATGATAATAGCCTCATGAATATGAGAGAGAGAGAGAGAGAGAGAGAGAGAGAGAGAGAGAGAGAGAGAGAGAGAGAGAGAGAGAGAGTTTTTTCTTTCTGATAAAAGCCTCATGAATATGAGAGAGAGAGAGAGAGAGAGAGAATATTTTTCTTTCTGATAAAAGCCTTGTGAATATGAGTGAGAGAGTGAGAGAGGGCCTTGAATTATGAATCCTTTTATATGTCAATCTTGATTGTAAGGTTTCCATGCGGAGACTTATGCTGTAAAATATTGAGTGCTTCAAAGGTAAGACAAATGAAACCCTTAATATTTCTGTTGTGGACAAAACCTATTTGTTCCTTTGAGATTAATGGGGTAGGATTTGGGTTATTTTCTCAACTAGAACTTTGGAAATAATCTTGAATTTGAAGTTTGCCACGACTGTTGGTCTGTAATGGCTCAAGGTGTCTGCATTATTGGTTTTGGGAATGAGCACAACATTGTTAGAGTTCATGTTAGGGAGGATCCAGTTGGTGTTGATGAATTCAATGACAACATTACAAACATCCAATTTGATCATAAACCGATATTTCTGGAAAAGGAATCCTCCAAAGTCATCAGGTTCTGGAGAGTTGTCTTTGTTGAGATTGAAGATTGTAGCTTTTATCTCATATTGAGAGGAAGTTAGACTAAGCATACTATTGATGATGTCAGTAATGAGGTGCATGATAACTTCATCAATGAGGTCATTGTCCTTGGTAAGAGGTGACTTGCTGAATAATGAACAATAGTAATTGATAACATGATTAGAGATCTTACCAGTGTCAATTTCAATAGTTCCATTAATTCTAAGGGAATCCATTTTCCTGTAAAGCTGCTTCATGGTAGTTCGCTTATGGAAGAAAGTAGGTTTTAATTAATATTTTAAGATCCAATATTGTGAGGGAGTTAGTTAAACCCCTTACGTTCTAGAAGATACAAATCATTTCTTATTGTTGGAAGTACCATTTTTGGACCTATTACCATAAGTGATTTTGTGAGTAGAAGCCTTTACTTTTCTTCTAGGAGTTACTTTGGTGAGGCTCATTTAGGCTTAAGGTTGTATGAAATGATCCTGGTGTGTTGGGTTCCTTCTCCATGTTCTCAAGTTCTAGTTCTAAATCTGCAAAGTTAGCCCAAGAGTTTATTTAGGAAATTCATATCCTTGTTCACCTTGTCAGGAATTTTATGCATACTAGTTTGGTATGGTTGTTGATGGTTAAGATGGGGACCTAAAACATTATCCTCAAGAATTTCCATTTGAGTTGCGTCAACAAATTCAGAGCTAGATGACCTACTATCATTATCCTCAATAGGGGTGGTAGGTTTACAAGTCATAATGTTTGATCTGGCTATAACACTTGGTTGAGTGTTGTTGACATTCTCAATTGTGGGGACAATTGTTTCTAATTTTTCTTCAGGAAGTTGTTCATTTTTATATGTTCTATAGGTAAGTAGATCTTTAACTAATTCTGCTATAGTGTTGTTTGAAGTAACTGGTGTAACTTGTTTGTTTTTGGAATTTTGAATTTGCTTCCTATGATTATTCACCACTTGGAAAGCTTGCTTGGTAGCTTTTTTATTTGGCACTTTTTGAGCATCTGTATTAAGTTTCCTACACTTGGAATGAGAGTGCCCAATGTTGTTACAATGATTTCAAAATTCAGGCATATTCTCATAGTCTATATCAATAAAAAAAAAGTAATATCTAGCTTTTTATACTAGGACACGATAGACGTGGTTTTCCTTATATCAACATCCACAAGAACCCTAACAAAGTGCTTGAATTCTCTATCTAACTTGGGTTTATTAGTGAACTTATCCATATAAATAAGTATACCAACACTGATTCCGATAGCAAACAAAATTTTTGGTCTCTAGTATTCTTGAGATAAACCAAAAATCTTGATCCAAACCTGAGCTGAGGATTGAGATTGTACATTAGGGTTGAAGTCCCTGGTCAAAGCAAAGAGTTTTAAAAAACCAGGATTGAGATTCCGAGAACCGATTGACCTAACTTATTGAGAGTCCTCTAGGGATGAAAAGGATAATTCATAGCATCCTTTACCAAGATAAGCAATGCCCTGTTTTCCCAAAAAGTTCCAACGTAAGGCACCAATTTTAGAGGAGTTGTTCCTTTAGACCAGATGATTCTTGCATGCAAGTTGTGTTTACAACCTTCAAATTCGGCTTGATATTCATCTTCCGGTATAGTGATAACCATTATATCACCATTTATTACAGGTTGAGGTAGTTGTGAGATGAGAATGTCATATATGTTGTTGACCGCTTCAGCAAATGTATTCATAGGTTTTTGAACGAACGGTTGTGGTGTGAAGATTTTAGAAGTGGAAGGTTGGAGACAAGACCAAAGGATGATGATGGATTGCTTGTTAGTTTTGTTGATGTTCGAATCATCCATGGAAGACAAAGCTTAAATCAAAACAAATTTAGGGTTAAGTGAATAGTGTTTGGTTTCTCAAAACCGCCTTTTTACCGTCTGAGCCAAACATGACTTCAAAATCTTATAATTTAAATAAGATATATTTCATTATTCTAGGAAACTTAGATTCAGATGTAGACATGTTCATTGGATATAATAGATATGAAACAAAATATTAGTTTATGAATCTTTGTTACTGTACATCCCAAAAATTATGTTGATTAGCCGAGGTCCAAGCCCGGTAACACTGTGTATGATGAGAATGTCTAATCGGAAGGTCATATGCCTATTTACAAGTTGAGTCCTGGTTAAAAGTAACCAGATAAAATGTGGTTGAGCCGACCTCGTATAAATCGAGAACTGTCTCGGTCGTACAAAGTCGGGATGATGACAAGGCTCGGATGCCATACAAAAAGACACAAGGGACGATTATGAAATAATGCATTATGACTGGAGAGTTACAATCATTGATGAGACGTGCATTATGAGATAATTATGGGAAGTGGAGGGCGTTACATGAATATGAATTAGAAAAGAAAGAGCTATAAATAAGGAGTGCTTGAAAAACAAAAGGGACAACCAACACACAGTAAGCACACACAAAACATACACCTTAACCATCCATCTAAGACTCTCATCGAGGTATAACAGGGAAGGCAACACTTAAGTGTTATAGCAAGAACATTTGGCGCACATAGTGGGGTCTTAGTAAAACTTACCTAGGCCACACAAAAAACTTGTCAATACCATTAGCAATTCAGTAATACGAGGTCCGGGACATCTCCCAGTTTAAGTGATCCACCTCTACCACCAGATATAACTCAATTTCTGGCAGTGGTGGAGACCCTCCGTCAGCAAAATGAAACCTTGCAATACAGTGTCCAAGTTCTGCATAATCAAGCCAACAGAAAAGAGAGGCGGAGGAGGAGTACCTGGATTCCCAACCTTTGTCAGAAGCTATCTGGGACGATCAAGTTCCAAATAACTTCAAACCACTAACACTGGTGTATTTTGATGGTAAGACCGACCACATGAACATATTATTGCAATCAATAATCAAATGGAAATTATGGGAGCTTCTGACTCTCTTAAGTGTAAACTCATGGCCGAAACCTTTAAGAAAGGAGATTTATGGTGGTATATGAGATTACCTATATTCTCAATCATTAGTTATCAGGATTTAATTAAAAAGATAATACAACATTTTTCAGCAAGTAAGCACCAGAAGGTGTCAACTACCATTTTGTTTAGCATCCAACAAGGATACTCGAAATCTCTACAAGAATATTTAGCAAGGTCCAATGAGGAAACCATCAAGGAATCCCACCCAAACCAGGAAATGTTCGTCGGAGTATTTCAACACAACCTCAAAGTCGGACAGTTTAATGAATCTTTAGCACAAAAGAGTGTCCAACATGGATGACATCATTACCCGGGAGGAATGCTACATCAAAGGAGGGGAGAGTAACATGTAAAAAAGATCACGGGATGCCAAAGAAAAAGCACAAAATGGAAAGGAATGGTCGGGGCACAAGAAAGAATACTTTAAGAATGGAGTTAGGGATCAGCCGATACCAAAATTGTAACACCCCATTTAAATTATTCGGTCGCTTTGGTATTTTCTGTGATGTGTAGTTGTGTGGTGTCCTTAATTAAGGGTATGAGGTTAGGAGTAAGGGAGAGAGGTGACCTTAGTTGGGGTACTATGGACCTAGATAAAGAAGTAAGTTAATTATGATATTGAGAGTATTATAGTGATTAATATTATTCCAATTATTATTAATAATAATGTTAATGAGACTATTATTATTATTATTAGTAATATCATTATTATTAGTAGTAATATTATTGATATTATTATTATTATTGATATTATTATTACTAGTAATAATTTAAATTAACTGAATTAAAATTTAATTAAGGGGTTAATAGAGAGTTAGTGGAGGGTTAACCAGTTAGTACGTGAAAAAGAGAAACTGACGAACACGGAGAGCTAGGGCAGAGGAACCAAATTCTCCATTGTTGATCAAGGAAAAGCTCAATTCTAAGGTAAGGGGGAGAATGGATTTCAATATGGGTGAATTAACATGAGAGGGTAGTGAGAGGTCCTTTCTCTCATAGGAATTATGTGTTCTTGAGGATCCTTGAATCCAATTTTCGTAACTTGATTTGTTCTCAAATTTTCTGTTATTGTTGAATACTGTTTGTATGATGTTTTGTGTATCCGAAACCAGAATTAATACGGAATTTGTGTGAGAAATCCTTGATGCTGTCATAGAATACTAGTGAGTAGTAGATCTGGAAATCTGAACTTTTAGGGATTTGGGCAAATATGTAGAAATGAATGTGTTATATCGTTATTAGTACGATGCTCTAAGGTTTCCCTAAGGTTTAGGGATTTGGGTTAATTGTGGGAAATAGGGAGGTAACCGTAAGAATCTGAGGTTATAGCCAAATGGCCAAATGATATGTATCGTTGAATATTAATATGTGCTTGTAGGGAAAAACTTATGGGAAATTGAACCTTCGTGACCAGAACCTTGACATTGTTATATGTCTGACCCTGAAGGGGTTAAATATTAGATAGTGAGTAATTTTAATGTCGTAGGGTGTAATTGAAGGAAAAATTGTAATATGTTGTCCCTATAGGAATAGGAATATTCAAATGTGGGTAACTCTGAAGTACTCAGAGCAATTGCAGGAAATAGTGTTTTATGTGTTGCAAATGTTGTCAGGTGAGCATAATAAATCATAGAAGTTGTGTCGTTATTGCCGTATAACCTTAGGAATGTTTTAGTGATGTTTTGGGTGCTTTGAGTAAGTGATTCGCAAGAATAATTGGGTGAATATCAGTTCCGGAGCGTAACAGCATCTTTCTGTCCGTCACGGATGTTCATGTTTTCGGTCGAAATTGTTTTGGACGTAACTTTGGATCCGTAAGTCCGTTTTGATCCCCGTTTGAAGCGTTGGAAAGCTAATGAATAGAGCTATAACATAGGGTAGATAATGGATTTATTTTCCCAATATTTTTATATCTAATTATGGTAATTCCCGAGAGGATTACGGTGAGCGGATGGCTCACGTGGATCAAGATTGATCGTGAATTATGTATGATGTATTATATTGCATAGTCGTGTTGACATACATTTCATATCATGTGTCTTGTGGAGATGGCTAGGTGGGAATCCATGATGGGTGCCTAGTTTTATCCGGACTTCAATGTGGAAGTCGTTGTGGAGATAAGTTGTAGTTCAGAGGAACGTATATACGACTTACCCGGATTCCGACGGGAATCGGGTTCTAGTGTGAACCGTATGAGATTGTGTTGGTACCACATGCATTGTGTCGAGTCAGTGAGTCGCATTGTATTATTGTAATTGAATATGGGCTATTAGTGCCGAATGATTGAGGTGGCACGTGTATGTGCGTTAATTATGTATGATTGTATGTGTGGTGTGTAACTACTCCTTAGCATGTGTATTTCACCGTTTATTTATTGAATGTAGTTCTCACCCCTTTTTGTTGTTGTGTCTGTGCTCTCTTGGGAGTACAGGTGACCAGGTACCTGAGTAGTGCTTGGAGTGTGTTGCTATTTGATCGAGTCTTAGGAGTCGCTCTGATACGTAACATGGGATGACGGGATTACGTTGTTATTTGACTACTTTATTTGTTTATTGTTACGTATCTTCATTTATTGGACTTATGTTGTATGACCTCGTGTCGAGGAGAATTATATTGGAGAATTGATTTGTATTCTGCTGCTTACTTGAAAACTAAATAATATTGATTATTTTAATGAAATGAAGTGACTTAGTGTGATATCCCACTGTGTTGGAGAACTCTGATGAATTTCATGAATTGTTTCTATATATTTATTATATTACGCGTATGGGGTAAAGTGGGGTGTTACAATTGGTATCAGAGCAGGTTGGTCCGTCCGGCCAGTGTTGTAGTAGAGTCTGACTATAGAATGTTTATAGTCATGTGTGTGTTTCTAACCTGTGTTTCCGTGGTTGTTGAGAAGTATGGCTGGTAGGAATGATGCTGCGATGGCTGCTGCGTTACAAGCTGTTGCGCAGGCAGTGGCGGACATTGGTCAGAACGTCAACCGAAATGCTGACGATGGAGAGTTCTATAATTTGGGAAAGTTTCAGAGTAATAAGCCGCCTAAGTTCGAGGGAGGACATGATCCAGATGTAGCACAGAAATGGCTGAAGGATATTGAGAAAATCTTCAGAGTCATGGGCTGCTCAGAGGATCAGAAGGTACAGTTTGGTACTCATATGCTGGAAGGTGAAGCTGAGGACTGGTGGGACAACACCCGTCAAAAGTTGGAAGCTGGTGAAGGTCCCATTAGTTGGACAGTGTTCAGGGCGTAGTTTCTGGAACGGTATTTTCCAGAAGATGTTCGCGGGAAAAAGGAAATTGAATTTATTGAGTTGAAGCAGGGAACCATGATAGTGGTTGAGTATGCAGTTAAGTTCGAAGAGCTGGTGAAGTATTGTCCTCATTACAATACTGATGCAACTATGAGTTCGAAGTGCATCAAGTTTGAGAATGGACTGCGTCCTGAAATCAAGTTGGGTATCGGTTATCAGAAGATCAGATACTTTCCTGAGCTGGTGAACAGGTGTGGGATCTATGATGAAGATAACAGAGCTAGAATCGCTCACTATAAGAATCTGAGTGACAGAAGAGGCAAACGGAAGCATGAAGATACATCCCATTGTGCTCCAGCGGATAAAAGACAACAGAAAGATGTTGCTGGGAAGAAACCGAGTGGGGGAGGATATCCGTCTGACCCTCTCAAGTGTTACAAATATGGTGGCGCAGGTCACCGTGCGAATGAATGTCGGAATGAGGCGAAGAAGTGCTTTAAGTGTGGGAAGCCAGGTCATGTGGTTGCGGATTGTAGGAGCAACATGCCAACCTGTTACAACTGTGGTGATCAGGGTCATATCAGCACCCACTGTCAGAAACCGAAGAAGTCCCTGGCAAGTGGGAAGGTGTTTGCATTGGCAGGAGCTCAGTCTACCAGTGAGGATCGTTTGGTCAAAGGTACGTGTTACATTCATGACACTCATTTGATTGTTATTATTGATACGGGTGCAACCCACTCGTTTATTTCTGTGGATTGTGTGAAGAGACTGGGGCTTGTGCCGTCTACTTTGACTAGAGGGATGGTGATTGATACTCCATCTATTGGGTCAGTCACTACATCTCTAGTGTGTTTGAATTGTCCAGTGTCGATCTTTGGTGAGGATTTTGGAGTGGACTTGATTTGTTTACCACTCAGCGAGTTGGATGTTATTTTAGGAATGAATTGGCTTGAGAGCAAGATGCGAGAGTCGTATCCGGAACTGTTCTCATCAGATACATTTTCGAGGATGAAAATATTTTAAGTGGGGGAGAATTGTAACACCCCATTTAAATTATTCAGTCGCTTTGGTATTTTCTGTGATGTGTAGTTGTGTGGTGTCCTTAATTAAGGGTATGAGGTTAGGAGTAAGGGAGAGAGGTGACCTTAGTTGGGGTACTATGGACCTAGATAAAGAAGTAAGTTAATTATGATATTGAGAGCATTATAGTGATTAATATTATTCCAATTATTATTAATAATAATGTTAATGAGACTATTATTATTATTATTAGTAATATCATTATTATTATTATTATTAGTAATATTATTGATATTATTATTATTATTGATATTATTATTACTAGTAATAATTTAAATTAACTGAATTAAAATTTAATTAAGGGGTTAATAGAGAGTTAGTGGAGGGTTAACCAGTTAGTACGTGAAAAAGAGAAACTGACGAACACGGAGAGTTAGGGCAGAGGAACCAAATTCTCCATTGTTGATCAAGGAAAAGCTCAATTCTAAGGTAAGGGGGGAGAATGGATTTCAATATGGGCGAATTAACATGAGAGGGTAGTGAGAGGTCATTTCTCTCATAGGAATTATGTGTTCTTGAGGATCCTTGAATCCAATTTTTGTAACTTGATTTATTCTCAAATTTTCTGTTATTGTTGAATACTGTTTGTATGATGTTTTGTGTATCCGAAACCAGAATTAATACGGAATTCGTGTGAGAAATCCTTGATGCTGTCATAGAATACTAGTGAGTAGTAGATTTGGAAATCTGAACTTTTAGGGATTTGGGCAAATATATAGAAATGAATGTGTTATATCGTTATTAGTACGATGCTCTAAGGTTTCCCTAAGGTTTAGGGATTTGGGTTAATTGTGGGAAATAGGGAGGTAACCGTAAGAATATGAGGTTATGGCCAAATGGCCAAATGATATGTATCGTTGAATATTAATATGTGCTTGTAGGGAAAAACTTATGGGAAATTGAACCTTCGTGACCAGAACCTTGACATTGTTATATGTCTGACCCTGAAGGGGTTAAATATTAGATAGTGAGTAATTTTAATGTCGTAGGGTGTAATTGAAGGAAAAATTGTAATATGTTGTCCCTATAGGAATAGGAATATTCAAATATGGGTAACTCTGAGGTACTCAGAGCAATTGCAGGAAACAGTGTTTTATGTGTTGCAAATGTTGCCAGGTGAGCATAATAAACCATAGAAGTTGTGTTGTTATTACCGTATAACCTTAGGAATGTTTTAGTGATGTTTTGGGTGCTTTGAGTAAGTGATTCGCAAGAATAATTGGGTGAATATCAGTTCCGGAGCGTAACAGCGTCTTTCTGTCCGTCACGGATGTTCATGTTTTCGGTCGAAATTGTTTTGGACATAACTTTGGATCCGTAAGTCCGTTTTGATCCCTGTTCGAAGCGTTGGAAAGCTAATGAATAAAGCTATAACATAGGATAGATAATGGATTTATTTTCCCAATATTTTTATATCTAATTATGGTAATTCCCGAGAGGATTACGGTGAGCGGATGGCTCACGTGGATCAAGATTGATCGTGAATTATGTATGATGTATTATATTGCATTGTCGTGTTGACATACATTTCATATCATGTGTCTTGTGGAGATGGCTAGGTGGGAATCCATGATGGGTGCCTAGTTTTATCCGGACTTCAATGTGGAAGTCGTTGTGGAGATAAGTTGTAGTTCAGAGGAACGTATATACGACTTACCCGGATTCCGACGGGAATCGGGTTCTAGTGTGAACCGTATGAGATTGTGTTGGTACCACATGCATTGTGTCGAGTCAGTGAGTCGCATTGTATTATTGTAATTGAATATGGGCTATTAGTGTCGAATGATTGAGGTGGCACGTGTATGTGCGTTAATTATGTATGATTGTATGTGTGGTGTGTAACTACTCCTTAGCATGTGTATTTCACCGTTTATTTATTGAATGTAGTTCTCACCCCTTTTTGTTGTTGTGTCTGTGCTCTCTTGGGAGTACAGGTGACCAGGTACTTGAGTAGTGCTTGGAATGTGTTGCTATTTGATCGAGTCTTAGGAGTCGCTCTGATACGTAACATGGGATGACGGGATTACGTTGTTATTTGACTACTTTATTTGTTTATTGTTATGTATCTTCATTTATTGGACTTATGTTGTATGACCTCGTGTCGAGGAGAATTATATTGGAGAATTGATTTGTATTCCGCTGCTTACTTGAAAACTAAATAATATTGATTATTTTAATGAAATGAAGTGACTTAGTGTGATATCCCACTGTGTTAGAGAACTCTGATGAATTTCATGAATTGTTTCTATATATTTATTATATTACGCGTATGGGGTAAAGTGGGGTGTTACAAAAACCGTCTCGATGCCTATACGAGATAAAGTCGGAGTATACACCATTAAGTTCTCATCGATCAGATATCTTGAAGGAAGTATTTCATTTCAATCTACCGCCCACACCAAGGCTCCCAAAAGGAGAAGCACATGCGGTAATGGGAAAAGATGAAAATTCATGGTGCGCATACCATAGAATTTGCTGACATCATACTGAAAACTATCACCAGTTAAAAAAAGAAATAAAAATCTTAATCCAGAGGGGCAGGCTATTATCAAATGTCAAAGACACATGAGGGAATTCAGGGAATAATTATCCTCCTTGAGAAGACGACGCATAAATTTCAGTACAGAAGAAAGTAAATAATACAGAAGAAGTTAGTGAAGCCTGGGTGGCTCGCCATACACTAAAATCCATTGCATGAGGGTTCGTTGGAGGAGGAGAGACCAGTTCATCTAGAAGAAGATATGTCTAATAAGTTATGCACATCGAACATAGGTCGTCTTCGAGGGAAATGGAAAGCTCAACTGTAGCGAGTTTCTCTAAGAAGGACTCAGAAGGAATACTAGTTCATAAAAATAATCTAATTGTGATCAAAGTTCAGATCCAGATTAGAGTGTGAAACGAGTCTTGATAGATCCTGGAAGTACAATAGACGTTTTATACATGGATGCATTCAAAGTGATGAATTTTGATACCTCAGAGTTGTTGTCGTTTAAAGGTACCTCGGTGGGATTCTCTAGAGAACCTGTGTAGTTGATTGGGTATCTGCCTATAATGACGACTTTTGGTAGCGGGGACAATGCAAAGAGCATCAAGGTAAGGTATTTAATTGTTAATGTTGCATCTCCCTATAATATTATTATTGGCATACCATCATTTAATGCTATGGAGGCAGCATTGTCCATGTTATATCTCACGCTAAAATACCCTATATTAGACGGTTGTGTAGGAATAATAAAGGGTAACCAAGGAATAGCCAAGAAATGATACAAGGATAGTTTGAGACTCAAAAGGAAATATTAAGCAAAAGATCCCATCAAAGATGAGCAACTAAAAGTGAATTCAATAGAAGTTAACTTGAAAGAAGAGATTCCAGAAGGTCGGCTGATAATCAAAGGATTTACGATGCCGAGTGACACTCTGTCACCGAGGATGCCTCGAAAGAGCATTAATTTGTCCTCGAAAGATGAAGGCGAGAGAATGTCAGATATCTCAAATGCGCTGCCCGTAGTAACCAGATGGAAAAAATGCTTAATAAGTGGAAAATTGGATGGTGTCAAAAAGGTCGGGGTCGAGCAAGATTGGAATCGTTATGGTCCTATTATGTTGCACCCAGGGTTGTCAAACTCGCGGTAGACTCGTAAACTCGTACGAGTTTACGAGTCTAGGAAGCGAAAACGAGTAGACTCGCGCATAGAATTATTTTTTGATAGACTCGAGTAGACTCAGGTAGACTCGCATAAACTCGTATAGACTCGCGAGTCTATGATGAGTTTACGAGTTTATAATTTTTTTTTTGTATTGTTTTTTTAAACCCAAAAAAGGCGTAAATTCTCCAAAAGATTTTATTTTATTTTTAAAAACCCCTTATTTTTTTGTTTGTACGAGAATTATAAATTCTTTCTCCTAGTCTCTTGTTTCGACAAGGTTTCTTCCTCCCTTCATCCTTTCATAGACGTGTGTGTTTATTAGGTCTCTTGCTTTATTCACGTTTGTTTTTGTGAGTTAATCATTTGTTGTGTAATTATTTTATAATATGCTTCACTTGAATGTTTCTCTTGTATATTCTCTTGTGTAAAGATGATGAATGGATAGTTGAAGATCCTAATGAGGAAAATATGCAAGCTGAAGTTAATGTTGAGTAACATGATGTTATAATTAACAATGTTGTGGAAGTTGTTGTTTTTGTTAATAATGTTGTGCGAAGTGGTGGTGGTGGTGGAAATATTGAATTAGGTGGAAGTGGAACTTCAAGAAATCCAATTTTGGTTAATGATAAAGAAAGTGTTTCATCCGAGGTAGAATTTGTTGATGATACTCAAGATACCGATGAAGATGATGGTGATGATTCCACTGGAGTTTTGGATGTTTAAAGCCATTATCATATATATTTTATGATTTTATTTTTTCTTTATATAGTAGTCAATTGAAAAGAAATTAGTGCTTTAAGTTTTTAAATACATACTTTTCTATTTTGTTTGTTTTATTATTGATTTTTTTAAAGAAATTTGGAGTATGAAATTTAAATTTTGATGTTAATTGGTATTCTATTATATATAAGTGTAAAGATGACGCATTTATAAGTTTAAAAATACATATGTGTGTCATGTATGTGTCACATATAGGTTTTTGAAAGTTAGTTTTAACTTTCCATAGACTCGTACGAGTTTGCGAGTCGAGTCTACGAGTCGAGTCTGCAGACCCTTTACGAGTTTGAGTAGACTCGCGAGTTTGACAACCTTGGTTGCACCTTATTCGTTGGAAAAAAAGTGCCATATGACAAAGAATTTGCAACAGGATGGGGAATTACCATGGGGTTTGACGCTGAAGTTGAATAAGAGATATTTTACAGAGGAATTTTAATGGCAAAGGAGATATAAGAAATCAAGGAGAAAAGCTGAGCAGCTCCGAGTGATGAAAGAATAAGTAATGGGGCTTGTAAGTTGGAAGGATTAAGGGAAATGGGATACCTCGAGGCTGGAATGTAATGAATCTTTAATTTTATCTTGACTAGGTTTTGTAATAAATATCATAAATAAAGTTATGTGGATGCACTATTTTCCCTCAGAGAGGGTTTTTAATGAGGTACCCATAGAAAACAAATGTGTTGCAAAGCTGACGAGATGATCCTAAGATACAATCTCTAGCTAATGGACATGCTATTTACAAGCCTCTAGCATAATCGGCTTCGGTCGGACTACGTTAATATACCTCTAGTCAAAATGCACTTGATGCCTCTAGCATAATCGGCTTTGGTCAGGCTACATTAATATACCTCTAGCCAAAGTCTAAGTGCATTTGATGCCTCTGGAATAATCAACTGCAGTCGGGCTATGTTAATATACCTCTATCCAAAGTCCAAGCGCACTTGATGCCTTTGGCATAATCTGCTGCGGTCGGGTTACGTTAATATACCACTAGCCAAAGTCTAAGTGCACTTGATGCCTATGGCATAATTGGCTTCGGTTGGGCTACATTAATATACCTCTAGCCAAAGTCCAAGCTCACTTGATGCCTCTGGCATAATCGACTTCGTTCGGGCTACGCTAATATACATCTAGCCAAAGTCCAGGCTCACTTGATGCCTCTGGCATAATTGGTTGCGACTGAGAAATGATAATATACTTTTATCCAAAGTCCAAGCGCACTTGATGCTTCTTGCATAACCGGCTTCAGCTGGGCTACGTTAATATATCTTTAACCAAAGTCCAAGTGCATTTAATATCTCTGGCATAATCGGCTTGGCTATGTTAATATACCTCTAGCCAAAATCCAGGTAGCCTGCCAGCCTCTGACGTAACCGATTTTGACCGGATCATGGAAAGTTGAACCCTCGGATATCTGTTTTGAGATCTAATCCATGGGGTTTTGAATGTTATTCATGAGAAGTTGACATAGTCTTAACTTTAAATGATTTTGTATCTGGTATAATCTACTAAGAATTAACTAGTTTTGCGTCCAAGATTGTTGAGTTCCTTCAGAGTCATTAAAGTCCACTTTCGGGACTTCAAAGCTGTACGTAACAAACTTCGGCTAAAAATATAAGCTAACTCGCTCATCTGATGTCCATTTGAATAGATAAATTATGGACAAAAAGATAAAAATGTATTAGAAATATATACTCCCAGGGGATTAAATGAGATTATCTCATAGGAGTCTGACTCACGTTCAAAGTGCAAATCATTAATTCGTCGTCATCTTACATATATTCCGACCAAGATGGTTGCACCCAACTCCAATGTTTTAGAACTAACGAATTTTATTTAATCAAAATGTTGTGTAAGTATCCGATAATGGAGCCCGAATTACCACAAAACTCATATTGAGGCTTCTCGGTGTCTCTCTACTCAGGCATCACTAGGTTATATCAACACAAGTGATGTGGAAATTCTGACAAGATTAAGGGTCAGTTAGAAGAAAAAGTAAAACGTAAGTGAACTCTGATGATCCGAGCCGGAATCATAGAAATGTCGGCCTAAAACTTATAGGTATCCTCTATATGTTTCTCCTTGCGAAAACTTGATCATAACATAGATATGAAGGGTAATTATTAGAGAATTCCTTAGATTATGTCATGTATGACAAAAAAACCTTACAGAGACTGCTAAGGAAACCCAATTGCAAAAATAAACTACAAATATTGCATGCTTAAAATAAAACATGATTATATTGCGGGTCATAACAAGATCTGGGTACAAAACCAAAAGAGAAAAACATAAGAATACTTAAAAGCATTACAAAAAATAAAAAAGAAACAAAAAACCATTCCTTGTTTTTATCTTCATCGACGACTTCATTAGTGTCAATGATATGGGATTCCTGGGCTAGACCATCAGCAAGGGGTGGCTCAGTCTCTTCCATGTCCATAAGATGACCGCCGACCACGACCTTGAAGAAGTCCATCTCAGACAAATCAAGATCATGATAGAGGCATAGGACTTGAGCCTTCGCCCTGTCGAAGGTGACATAACCTGTATCGAGAATATCAATTTGAGCTTGTTGCAAAGAACTTTGCAAATGGTCGATCGAGCCTTGGGATAATTTTATCTCCCTGAACTGTTTGCCAATGGTTGTCTATACTTCTTATGATGAAGCCTCTGACCTCTCTCTCTTGGTTTTCTCCTCCAATAATCGCTTTTCCAAATCAGATACCTTATCCAACCATGACTTCTTTGTCTTTTATCTAGTTGATCTCACGTCTAAGGTTAACTCGTTCTGCTCAGAGTCGTCTCCGACCTTAAACAACCCTCGACTGAGGACAACACATCTCATTAAATAAGAGCTAATATTTTGGGTTAACTTCTGACGCCCGATGGACTTCACCTTGTTCACGTCCTTTGTGGCATTTAGGTGATCATGAAGGAATTTCAACCCATCAAAACTGCTACTTCAGAACTTGAATTCATTGGAGGGCCTGAAATAGTCGCCCACACTGGCCTCACACATCAAAGAGGAAATCTCCCAATCATCCCTTCAAACCTCGTCGCTCATCAAAGTTTTCATAGCCTTTGGAGAACCCAGATGAGTATCTTTCTATGGTGAAAGAGGGGTAGCTTGCGAACCCGAGGCACTCGAGATCGTCTTTCTTGGAGCCAAATTCCTTTTCCTCAATATTCGGGTCTCCAAGCTGGACAGGTCTGACTTGGTAACAGTTTGGTCAGTTACATGCCTCGCCGCCCGAGCCTCCGACATTAACTTCTTTTGCTCTTTCACCGACAAATTATTCATTTTTTCTGTGGAGAGGAAAGGGAAAAAAACGTTAGAAGAATAAAAAGGGCTACCCCGGAAATGTAACAAAAAAGAAAAGCAAAATTTTCTAGAAAGGAAAGGATTTGTTCTTTGGGTAATGACAATAGATCTCATACTTTCATCATGTGAAAAGAAACTTATATGGCTAAGGATTTGATTTCATAGTCGTTCAATTTATCAAAGTCGAAACTGGACACTGAGAGCAGACTTTCAGTCCAATAGATAAGAAAGCAGTGGGATCAATCTAAGGCATACAATAACTGAGAACATCTTGAGCCATATTTAATTTAAAGGAACCGATCTTTAAAACCTTTATAGTTGGAGCTGTGAGCTTGAAGAAAGCTCTTGCCGATAAGGCCCCTGATTGTCACACATCCCTCTTTTTCAACGCCTTTGATTTCAAAAAAGGAGAATAACAAGCCTATGGTGGTTATATATATATGGTCGCGCAAACTATTTCAAAGACTTTTATAAACTCCCAACTATTTGGACGAAGTTGGAAATGGGCGGTATTCAAAACCTTTAACAAGTCAGATTCAAAGTTAGTAAAGGGAAGTTGGATCTTAAAATCTTCCAAAACCCCAACATAAAAATGAAAATATTCCTCTTTAACTCCTCTGGGACGAACTATACAAACACGCTCCTCGGGAATACAAGGTCCCAAAATAACATCAACTTCGTTCCTAGTGGAAGAAACATTTCTCAGAGAACGAAGTTTAGCGATCTCAAAGTCATCAATAGAATTATGGTCATATCTCATTACTTATGCGTCAAACAAGTCCGTAATCTCCATCAACACCTTTACAGAGGAACTTGATGAAGAAGATTCGGAGTCAAAATCACTAAAAGAAATGGAAATGTTGTTGTAGGTCTCCCTTACAATACGATCAAACTCCATTTTGGTTAAAGTATCCCCACAACCCCTCATAGAGAAATTCCAAAGGCTTTTTATTTCTCGAGCACTCAGGGTTCTCGGTATATTGGTACCATCATCGCATGCATCAATAATAGCCATTTCAATAAAATAACACAGAACAAAGAAATATTTTAAAAATCAGACCGGTCATCGAACCGGTGAGGGTATTGGGTCACTAGTCGAACTATTGGGTCACTGGTCGAACCGTATGACTAAACCAGATAAAATTAGAAAACTCGGTTGAATAAATATGTCACTATAACAAAATTATATAAGTATTAAACAGGTCGAACCAATACTATAATACTGAAATAACCTCTATTTACTATATTTAACATCACTATCACTAATTTTTAAAGGAAGAAATATCAGTTTTCTCTTATATTTTAATTTTAATTTTTTTTATAATGAAAAACGACGTCGTTTTAATTATTTTTAAAAGCACTTCAACTGCCAATTTTTACCGATTCTCATCGGTTCAATTATACAAGTGATCCAACAATTAATCCATATCGGTTACTACTCTGGTTCCCGATCCAACCGGTCAAACCAACTGGTCCGGTCCGATTGTAAAAACTATGTGGATAGGTAACGTCAATGAGAATGAAATTCTTTTAAGGACCCAAGAAATTTGAAGTGTTGAGGATCCATTAAAGGATTAAATTCCCCTAAAAATTAAGTTGACCAGCCGAGGTCCAAGTCCGGTAAAGCCGAGTATGATAAGAATGACTAATCGGAAGGTCATATGCCTATTTACAAGTCGGATCCCGGGGTTAAGAGTAACCAGACAAAATAAGGTTTAGCCGACCTCATGTAAACTGAGAACCGTATCAGTCATACAAAGTCGGGATGATGACACGACTTAGATGTCATACGAAAAGACACAAGTGACAATTATGAAATAGCGCAATATGACTAGAGAGTTACAATCATTGAAGAGACGAGTGTTATGAAATAATTATGGGAAGCGACAGGCGTTACAGAAATATGAATTAGCAAAGAGAAACCTATAAATAAGAAATGTTTGAAAAACATACACAAGACATATATTTTAACTGTTCTTTTAAGACTCTCCTCAAAGTATAACGAAAAAGTAACCTTTGAGTGTTTTATCAAAATAGTTATCATATTATTATTAAAGATGTTTTAAGGATTAAAAAAATTAAATAAATGAAATGAAATTTGTGATTTTAACTGATCAACCGTATTAATTATTATTGTATTTTTATTGTAATAAAAAGAGTAATGATATTTATAATATTAATTGGAGAATTCAATTCATAGAAAACAATTAATTATGCAAACTTCTTCATCTATTCTCAGTGCTCTCCATCTGTTCCTTTTTGCTTTCTCGCCGAATCATGTTTTATCTTTCCACTTTAATTTCATTTGGCTGAATTCCTTTATTTAAATGATAATTTACTGTCTATGTCGCCTAAAAATATTACCAAAAAATTATAATAATTTAATGTCTGAATTCCTCATTAAGTTTTGTTTTTTTGACAATGCCAAACAACTTTGATTAAATATTAAAATGATTGGTACAAGTTTACTTCCTCACCAAGTGACTTGTAGTTCTTAGTTTATAGAGACTTGTATTTCTATGAATAATGATGATGATGGAAAATAATTAGTCACACAAATTCATAAATATTATTTTTGTAAAATAATTTGGTGTCATTTTTTTTTAAAATTTATGACGTAGCTTTAATTTATATCTTTTGATTATACTATATAATTAGTAATTAATATTTTGACTAAAATAAATAAAATAAAAAATATTTAAAAATTTTAAATAATGATGTGGTGGGATGTTTAATGTTTATTATCAACAAGAAATTGTAAAATTTAAAGCACAAGTTTAAGGATTGCAATAAGAATACTTTTGGAAATGTGCACAACGATTTATATTGTGGTACAAAATATTTTCTCAAAGCGACTAATAATAAAAAATGGAGATAGTATTTCAATAGAGTAGCTAGAATAAATAACTTAACCAAAGGATTTCATTTCATAGAATTTAATGAATCCATCTCAATCAATTTTGACTCTATTGAACACATTGTTGAACAAGTGACTCCAAACACAAAAGGATTGCAAATAGTGAAGTACAAAAGTAATGATTAATTTAAAAAATTATTTTATTTTAAGAAACAATGTATGTTAGTGCAGAGATAAAGCAACATAAAATAGAAAGAAAGATTTGAAGAGGAAAGAAAATTATGAAAAATAAAGAGATAAGGATAAAGACATTACACTATGATTTATAGAGGTTTGGCCTACTCCTCTCCCCAAATTTTTTATTATTAGAGTTCTACTAAAATGATATCTTGAGCTTTTAAAGATTGGTACATGAACCTTATTACAAAAGATGAGAGATTTTATACATGCTTTTCCCTAAACCAAACAAAGCTTTTGACGACTAAGCTCACAAACCAAACAAATATTTTACTGGTTAATCTCAAGAACCAAACAACGATTTCACCGGGGCAATATCAAGAACTAAACATAGAATTTAGGATAATCTCAAGAGCTAAACAAAGACATCAAATAAAAGAATCACACTCTTTATGAAGAACACTTAAGCATGAATACCAATACAACCAAACTCTCACAAGTATTTTTTTACTCACAAGACACTAAGTCAACTTTAGAAAAAGAATATAAAAAGGAGAGGAAAAGAGAAGAAAATGAGAAAAAGATAATAGAAATCTGAATTCTAGTGTGACTTGAAATAAGGAGAGACTCTCTATTTCTAGAATAAAATGTAGCTAAAAAAGGAAAATGATCCATGAGCTTTTTAATGCACATAATTTATTATGACATAAGGTTAAATGGAAGGTTTTTTAATTCGATGTCACTAATCGATTATAAGCTTCTTTAACCTATTAGGAGGCGTTACAAAATAGATAATTAATTAACTCCAGTGTGTTAATCAATTATCTAGTGTAAATAACACTCTTAAAGGTTTAACCATGCTAGTAACCAACTAGGTGCATGCTTACAATATTTTTAGGTGATTTTATAAAAGGAGAGAGGTTTCGAAAACATTTTAGTGTGTGTGGTAGAGTTTACTTAGTATCTTATGAGATATTTTATACTTTTAAAATACACTGACCACTCAGACATAAGACTAAGCGAACTTTCACTCTTCATCTCTTTAACAACGTAAAGCTTCAAGATCCCTTGCGAGATTCTTCATTGATTTAACACTTCAGACGAGACTTGACATTTTAAACCTCATGAGGCTTGATATAACTTCTTTGATATACATCATTATTAGATGTTGCTTGATCGGAGATCTTTAAGGACTCCACTGAATGCCACTTGACATTTAGGTGTTTACAACATAAAAACCACCAAGACCATATGTTATTAAGATCATTTGCAATTAAATATATCTGTAAGTACATAACTTCACATTCTCCTTATTTTTTATGATGATGACGCATCTCTCAGGGAGGTGGACAAACAAAAAAACAAAGATAAAGGAGTTAAGTGGTTTAACTCCCCTTGATTAATATAGAGAGTATATCCTACTTCCCTCGAGAGTATACTTCTCCCTTTTTAGCATAATTAAAAAGGCGAAAAATAACACACAACAAACACATAGATGATGTATAACACACAGAGAACGAGAAGAATGAGAAGGATAAAAGGAAACAAGTATGTATCAATTCATGAATGATTAATTTAATATTGCTTATTAAGTTCTTACAAAATGAAATTTTCTTAAGAAAAAGGTTTAGTAAAAGTATCTATGATTTGATAATATGAAGACACATGCTGAATCGATTGACATCCTATATCAATCGATTGATCATGTGAAAATTTAGAAAAAATTGAAAGAAAGAATGAGATCAATTAATCAATTCTCTGGACCAATCGATTGCACTAAGCCAAAACGTGAAAAATAGGAGAAACAATATGTATGGAGAAATCAGATCAATCGATTGATGGCCCCTGTCAATCGATTGATGTTAGTCAATTATGAAATTTTTTTGAGCTAAATGTTTGATAAGACCTATTATTTTCTCCATTCATTTTTGCCATAACCTATTATTGATCACTCAGACAGACATGATCATGTGACCTTTCACATTTTCTCTCTTTCACACTCTAAAGCTTCAATTCTTTTTGTCGGGCATACTAAGCATATAACCACTTCACTTGATCTTTTTGTGGATGAAACTTGAGATATCTTCACGTTAGTCACCATCATCAGAGAGTTGTAAAGATATCACTTATTATCATAAACCCCAATTTTTTAGCCTGATAGCTTGATTAACCACCTTTTCATCTTTGATTGCTTGAGTTAGCTTTAGTAATTGACTTTTTATCATCAGAACCACTTCAATTGTTATTATTACTACATGTGTTGTCATCATTAGAATCATGACATCATCAGAGCTAAATAGATTTTGCTTATCTACGAGCTTTATCACTTCTTAATTACACATGCAGACACACAGCTCCACACTTTTTGTGAACCATCAAGCATAAATTTGCAAATTTATCATCTGAGATAGAACTGGAATATGAAGAGGAGATCTCATCTTCTTCCCAAATTATATAAGCCCTATAACCTTTGGCACGATTACCCTTTGTCTTATATGAGTCGTTATCCTTCTTTTTGTTGTGCTTGTTGAGACTCAGACACGTTATACGGTAATAATATGACTTTTAGCATTCATGGCATGTAACATTTTCTTCCTTCTTCTTATCTTCCTTCTTATGCAGATGAGTCTTCTTGAAATTGATCAATTTTTTCTCAGAGTGTTTGAGCTTGTGCTTATTTATATATTGATTATAGCACTTGACGAATAACCCCACCTTTTCTTCTTTATAAGAGTCTGTATCAGCACTTTCAATATCATTCACTACTTCCTTTTCCTCTGATGACGAAGCTTTCAAGGAGATATCCCACTTTTCTTCTTTAAATTTTTTTTAGTGTTTACTTCGCTTGCTACGAGCCTTTTGAGTTCATTTTCATGTTCAGCCATCTTTCCAAAAAAAATTTTGATATCCAAATTATTGAGATCATTTGATTCTTTGATGGCTCTAACCTTTACTTGTCATTCCTTGCACATAGATCTTAAAATTTTGTTAGCAGAATCTTTGTTAGAAAGAGACATTCCCAAAATTTCTAACTTGTCAATTAAATGGAGAACACGAGTCCGCATGGACTCCACGATTTCTTCGTGTTCCATACAGA
Source organism: Lathyrus sativus (assembly GCA_963859935.3). Classification (NCBI taxonomy): domain Eukaryota; kingdom Viridiplantae; phylum Streptophyta; class Magnoliopsida; order Fabales; family Fabaceae; genus Lathyrus; species Lathyrus sativus. The sequence continues at coordinate 519,583,413 of OZ012736.1, forward strand.
ATAGTTTATACTCCTATGTCAGCATATTAGTTATAGAGTCCTTAGCATTTTTATTACCATCGTAGAGGACTTGAAGAGTGTTTCACATTGATTGTGCACTCTTATGATGTGAGATAAAGTAATATACTTTAGCGCTTAACGCGGAAATAAGTATATATCTCACCTTTAAATCATATGATGCCTTTTTTATTTTCTTGTCTGACTAATATTTTGGGTGTTTTACAACACTATCGACTTCACTTTTAAGGATAAAAGGTCAGTCGGTGATTGTCACCAAAAATGTAACACCTCAAAATTTGATTATTCTATTTAATCGAATTATTCAATGTTTTATTTAATTATTTTGTATGTGGTGTGCTTTTAATTAAATATATCATGAGGTGTATGTGTATGTAGTATATAGTGGGGTGTAATGAGAGTATCGATGGATTGGTAGAATGATTAAATAATTAGAATTGATAATTATTTTAATTAATTAATTAATTAAAATAAATAGAAATATAGGTTTTGGTTGGAAAATAAGAACTAAGGAGTAATAAGGAAACTGGTGGGAGTTATGAGAAAAGTTGGGTCTAAGTGTAATTAATAAAAGATTAAATTAGGTTTTAGATATAAAAGGGGTTTGTGGAGTTTTAGAGAGAAAATATGTAAAGTTGAAATTTTAGGAGAAAAAAAGGCTAGGGCTTGAAGAGGGAAGATATCAAACCACCAACCTTAATCAATTCAAAATTGTTGTTAGAAATATGAGGTAAGAGGGAAGAAAAGACTTCTATATGAGTGTTTTGCATGAAAGGGTAGAGAAGAAAGACCCTTACTCTCTTTAGGATTAGTGTGAAATCTATTATGAATTGTAGTTGTATGACATTCTGAAAATTGATAATATAATGTGTTATTATCTGATTTTAGTGACCAAATTCGCATGTGTATGATTTTGTTTATGCGTAGATGATTTTATGCCATTGTTGGAATTTTCGAAGCTTTGAACATAAACATGAATTTCATGAATTTGATGAATATATTGCGTAAAACTATGATTTAACATGTTATAATGATGGTATTATATGTAGTATAACTTTTTGGGCGTGTTGGGAAGATTGGGAAGCCAAAATTATAGTTTTAAGGGAACTCCCACGGTCAATTCGCTTTTCTGCTTTCTGGTGCAGGGTGACGGGCGTCACCCAGATGACAGGCTGACTGTCGTGCACCTTAAGACGTTGACAGGCGTCAACACTATGACGGGGAGACCGCCATGGTCTCCAGGCTTGGATTTCCAAGTCGGTCATCATTATAATGACACATGGAGAGTTTTAACACGATGACGAGCGTCACCCTGGTGACGGGCTACTTGTCATGCTGTTAGAAGGGACATATTATTCTTGTTTGTGTATTTTGAGTTGTGGGTTTGGATTTTTAATGATGTTTTATGGTTTGGTCGATGGTTGGCTACTTTTGGTTGTGTTGGTGTCGTTAATTAATTATTATGAGCTTAATTGAGCTTGGTGGAATTATTATTGTTGGATGATGATTGAATTACTTGAATGTTGTCGTGTACAGGGTGTAAAAATTGTATGGAATGCATATGATGTTGTTTTGTGATGTTATATGATAGGAATATGACTAGCATTGTTATGAGATGCATGATTATATGGTGATTAATTATGTATAATTAATGTGATGATAAATAGTTCAAAAGGGGGGACTATTTGTGTGTTTGTGTGCGTTGTTGTTATTATTGTTGGATAGTAGTTCAGAAGGAGAAATTACTATTGCGTATCAATGCATGTTGTTTATGGTCAGAAGTAAGACCGTAAGCATTGTTATTGTTGTTGCATTTATTTGTATTGATATGCACCATTGTGTCGTGCCGTTGAAATATGCATGTTTGCGAATTCGTAAGGGGGGGGGGGGGGGGGACTAGTGGTTTGTTCCAAGCCAAAAGGGGGACTCAGTTACTGAGAGAACCAAATGTTGAGTTGATACCACATGTATAGTGTCACGTTGTGTCGTGAGTCTCATTACACACACACGCGCGCACACACATTGACACAGACATATATATATATATATATATATATATATATATATATATATATATATATATATATATATATATATATATATATATATATATATATATATATATATATATATATATAATCGAAATTTATTTCTCACCCTCTTGCTTAATATTGTCCACGATGGACATCTTGGAGATAATCCAAAGTAAAGTTGTTGTTGTTTGTGAAAAGTGGCTTATTGGAGTTATTCTTCATTTAGTTATAAATTATCGCAATTTAATGGTTTTAGTGCTCTGATCACGTAATATCGAGAATATGGTGTTTTTATATGTTTTGAGTTAATGTTGGATTATGTGGTTTGAAGTCTAATACTTTATTTTGCGAAGTTTAAATTGAAGTTATTATGATGTGATTTTTCCGTTGCATGTTGTCAAATGTATTGATGTGTTTTGAATCGTTGTTGTGGTGACATCTTAAAGCGTCGATTAAATCATTTTATATAAGTTTCGTGATTTAGGGTGTTACACAAAATATCTTATCTATTGACATTTAAGGAACACACATATTGTCCTTTTAGGATGTTACACAAAATATCTTACCTTTAAAAACTAGGGCTCCATGCTACACTCCCTTCGAATTGTTGTTACCCATATTCTCAACTTTTAGAGTCAATTAGATCTAATCAAAAGACTAACTTTAAGCCCAATTGTCGGGAGAGAATATGAGAATGCAATCGGTCTAGAAAGAGGTTGAATAGACCTCCTTAAAAATTGACTGTTTTTTAAAAAATTGTTTATTTCAAAAATATCAAAGTTTCGAAATTGGTTCGTGTGAAGGAAACACAGTGCATACAATGTATGCTTATGGACACTAAATACATAACACTTTAAGTAGTGCATTAAATTATAAACATTTTACAAGAGAAAGGTAAACATACAATTTCAATACAATGTAAGAATTATAGAAGTAGAGTTTTGAGACTTAATTGACAACAAGAATAATTCGAAGTTCCAATCTTAAAAAATCTATTTATATGCATGAAATTGTTATCAAGACAATAAACTTAACCACACGCGATTCTAAGAATGCAATAAACATAATCATGCAATTCTAATCAATATATATATATATATATATATATATATATATATATATATATATATATATATATATATATATATATATATATATATATATATATATATATATATATATATATATATATATATATATATATATATATATATATATATATATATATATATATATATATATATATATATATGATTTGACCTGATCAGGAGGAGATCACGGGCTGGCCATACTCCGTTGGACTGCTGTCTGTTCACCAGTGATGAGGAGGAGAAGGGGGTGTACCTGCAAGGCACTCCGATGCCAAAGTAAGTATATGGGCAGAGTGATCACCAGTACAGAAAAAGGGGTAAGAAGTGAATTATCTGACCCTCTTGTGAAAGAGGGTATTTATAGAGAGACCCCAGCGCTGGGCCAACGGTCACTTGTGTTGGGCTGGATTGCCAGACCCAACCCAGGTGACTGCTAGGGCTTACGTGGCGTAGTGAAGACCAGAACGTGTTCTTCGCCCTAGTTCAACTATCTCGGGGTCTCCGGAAAGTGGGCTTGACCTGCTCTTTCGGAGATGGGCAGTTGGTTAGTGATGTACCCCCGCGGAGGGGAGCACGTGGAGAACGTGTGCATGACACGTTATCTTGCCCGACAGGGGCGGGTTCTGCCCGCGGAGAAGGCAGTGTTTGGTCGAAAGGGGAGTCTCCTGTCCGACGTAATTGGGGCCGGTCCTGCCCGCGGGGGGCGGGGATTTCCTGCTCGGTGGACTGGGCTTGGCGGGACATTATTGGGCTGGGCCCGTGTTGCCAGGGCGGGGCCCAGGCCAGAATAATATATATATATATATATATATATATATATAAGAGAGAGAGAGAGAGAGAGAGAGAGAGAGAGAGAGAGAGAGAGAGAGAGAGAGAGATAAGTAGGTAAGTAGGTGTGTGTGTGTGTCTATATATATATATATATATATATATATATATATATATATATATATATATATATATATATATATATATATATATATATATATATATATATATATATATATATATATATATATATATATATATATATATATATATATATATATATATATATATATATATATAAGAGAGGATAATACGCCAGATGTATTATGGTTCATCAATGATCCTCAATATGCCTACTCCACTTTCTAATGGTTCCCATTGAAATTTTGATGTTGTTCCACTATGATTTTGACAAATATTACAAGATGTTAAGTACAATCACAATCTGAATAATGCTAAAAATATAAAATCTTCTATTTGAATCCTTTATGACTTGTAAATAATGTCCAACACTGAATCCTTGCAAAAAATCTTTACTCATAATTGACTTAAATCTTCCAGCTCCTAAAATGTTGCTCAAAAGCCTTAATTCAGTGAAGATCTTTACTCGACCCTACTAGTATCTTGAGCATTGGTGTAACTATGATATGTAATTGAAGAGGGGGGGGGGGGGGGGCAGGGGAATTATGATTGCTGAATTTTTCTCTTTTTTACTCAATTTTTCTTAACTTTTTACTTTATTGGAAGAAATGATTAGAATGTTACTTTAAGATGAATGTAAAATACAAAATTTTAAAAGCATAAAGTAAACAACGCAAGAGATTTATACCAGTTCCCCTTATCAACCAATGGTACATATAGTTCCTCTACTCCTTAGAGGATTATTCACTATGTTTTAGATCTTTGTATAAGTCTTCACCAAGACCTCCTTACAATCTTCTAATACATAAACAAAAGAAATACCAAACCTTATAATGGACTCTGAATCTTTCTGAATCAAAGAATCTTTTCAACAACCACCAAACACTATGACGATCCTCACAAAAACTAGAAAGTACACCTCTTTTTATTGAAGGGGGGGGGGGGGGGGGTTATTATGATTGTTTAATTTTTCTCTTTTTTACTCAACATTTCTTAACTTTTTACTTTATTGTAAGCAATGATTAGAATGTTACTTTAAGATGAATATAAAGTGCAAAATTTTAAAAGCATAAAGTAAACAACACAAGAGATTTATAACAGTTCCCCTTATCAACCAATGGTGCATATAGTTCCTCTACTCCTTAGAGGATTATTCACTATGTTTTAGATCTTTGTATAAGTCTTCACCAAGACCTCCTTACAATCTTCTAATACATAAACAAAAGAAATACCAAACCTTATAATGGACTCTGAATCTTTCTGAATCAAAGAATCTTTTCAACAATCAACAAACACTATGGTGATCCTCACAAAAACTAAAAAGTACACCTCTTTTTATTTACAAACACTTTTCATCAACCAACACACTATGATGAAAAATACAAAGGCTCAAACTTTGTTGAGAAATTAAGAACGCATTAGGCTATTGAATGTCAAATCCAATCTTGGGATTATATACTTTATTTTCTTATTATCACAATTCAAAGTATATCATTTAATTGCTCATAATTTATTTTGGTTTATAAAACTTTTTTTCTAGTTTATGAAAGTTCACATTTCAAACCATTTGAAAAATGAATAACACTTTAAAAATGATATTTGATTCCTATATATATGATTTTTAAAGTTAATAATTCATTTTCTAGTATATAATTCTTTATATACAATTCTAAAAATATTTTTGAATGATTGTATAAGTTAGCAAAGGTTCCATTCAACATTGCCATTCAAAACAGTGATTATGGTTCGTACAAAAAATACATTACTTCAGGTTGTACTCTAGTAGAATACACTTGTATTTGAATACAACAATTACAACGTTTAAAGTTTTTGAAAACTGGCCACTTGTATTCGATTACAATAATATTGTACTTGAATATAGTGTTGCTTCCAACATAAAAAAAACTTTTTAAGGCAAGGCTTCTGTGGATGTTCATGCACGGTAATTTTAGAAGTTTGTAGATGAAGTTTAAAGAATATTTATGTGCTTTTAAGTAATATAATAGATACATCATGATATTTTAAAGACCAAGCTAGACATTTAACCAAAATTCTTTGAAGTTATTTGTCAATTCCCTTTGATCAAACATTTTCTTTCTCTTTTTCTTCTTTTGTTGATGTATTTCCCGTCATCAAAACTCTAGCTAAGGTCGTGAAAAACGTTCTTCTTCACACTTGGCATGTCTTAAGATTGAGGAGAACTCTCAATTTGTCTGTAGACTTCCATATAACACTACAAAAATAATTATAGAGAGAAGAACCTCCTTCTTTTCTATTCGACTTGTCAAAACTAGCCACAACCATACACACAATTTGGAAACCCTTGAAATCTCAAGAAGTATTCAAAGGAAACTTTATTGACAATAACAATCTTGCTAATAGATCTCACACCTTGAAGATTAAAGTTGGATATAGACTAAAATAGATGAAGAAAGAGGTAAAAGATGACAGACTTCGTTTGCAAACACTCAAAGCAAGATACAAAACTCTTTTAAAAATTGAGAGAACAAGTGTGTTACTAATTTCAAATTAGTAGTGGATGTGTATGTTTTTCAACATTGTGAACGTGTTTTGAGATAAATGGTTTTTTTATATGTGTTGGATATCTAGAACAAAAATGAGAGAAAAATTATGTTTGATTCGAGTCATAAACATAGAGTATGAGTCGAGTCAAATGATCAAGTGATTTGAATAAAAAACCAAGAAACAAAAACAACTAACTCTTTGATTCGAGACATACTTTTTATGATTTAGTCATGAAAATTTGTGATTAGAATCAAGCTTTTGTGATTTGAGTCATAGATCTTGTGATTCAAATCATGACAGCTTGAAAGCAATTATTGGATATTCTGTAATATTGATTCAAGTCATGGATGTGTGTAGTTCAAATCATAACATTGTCATATAAAGTATTTTTGAGATCATAACATTTTCATAACTTAAACCATTCTCGAATGTGATTTTTGATTCAAAAACTTAACAAGTTGACTAGGAGCATATTATTTATACCATAATCAAATAGTTTAATTTATGCATGCATAAAAAAAGGGTTCAAAACTCAACCCTAAGATGCACAATCATGAGAGAATACTCAATAAAGATATAAAGAAAACCAAAAGCTAAAAGACAATCAATCAAAACATAAACCCTTATGAGGAAGAGGAAATGCCACTTCAGTTCTAAACCTATAACCATTTGGATAACTATGTATCCTAATCCTATAGAGAAATGTTTAGGTCATTGTATAAATTGTTTATCACTCACATGGATCCCCCATAGATCCCCATATCATAGGTTATATCCACTAATCAAATATATCAGTATGTTTGGATCTATCAAAAAATTCATTAGAATTATTAGAGTTTTTACAACATGTGGCGTCAATTGTGGGACCAGGGGATTTTATTAACAAGTGAGCAACATGAGTTCTAAATGGTAGATGGATAAATTTTCTAGAGACAACGATTTTGGGTTGTGGAAGGTGAAAATGTAAGCAATATTAAGTCATGAGAATTGTATTGAAGCATTAAAAGGTAAGGCGTTAATCCATGCACCCCTAATACATGTAGAGAAGATATAGATGGTTGATAAGACAAAAGTGCCATTATTTTATGCCTCAAGGATAAAATTCTAAGGGAAGTCTATAGGGAGAAGATTATGATTTCGATGAGGGAAAAAATTGAATTTTTGTACATGACTAAGTCTTTTCCTCACATGTTTTGTCTTAAACAACAACTATACTTATTTTGAACGGTAGAGACCAAATTCATAGTGGAGCAACTGACATAATTTCAAAAGATCATCGATGGATATGTAAAATATTTTGGTGAATATTGATTATGAGGACAAGGCTTTACACTTGCTAATCTCAATATCTACATCCTTCAATCACATCAAGGATTCCCTTCTTTATGGTAATAAATGTGTTATTACTTTGGATGAAGTCCAAATGCCTCTGAGATCCAAGGAGTTTTCAAAAGGTGAAAGATTTGAAGATTGGTGATAATAGTGAAGGCTCAAGTGTCTCAAGAGGAGAAAGTGATTGTTGAGGGATGTTCAGATCAAAGAGGTTTGACAAGTCAATGTTAAAATGCTTTACTTGTTAGAAAACCAGTCACTTCATAAAGGACTATCATACGAAGAGGGGAAATGATAATTCTATTCGTATTGAAATTTCCTCAAGTGAGGATAATTATGAGAGTTTTGGTGCACTAATGGTGTCAAGTTTGGAGACTGAAGAGAGTTGGGTGACAAACTCGTGTTGCTCTTATCATATTTTTTCAAGAAAATAATACTTTGAGACTTTGAAGTTAGATGAAGGTGTAGTATTTTGCCTTGGTGACAATAAGGCTTTCAAGTTTATGGTATTAGTACAATCGTAATTAAAATGTTTAATGATCATGAGTTTCTTCTTCACAATATGAGACATGTTCCAAAGCTCATGCAAAATTTGTTATCCATAAACTTGTTTCATGATCCATGTTATTGCACTAAAGTTGAACATGGGATGTTAAAGATTTCGCATCATGGAATGATCATAACTAAATGGTTTAAAGTATGTGGCTTTTTCTATTTTAGAATGTTCCGATGTTAATCATTTATCATCAACTAGTGAAGACTTTCATGAAAAGAACGAGTTGTGATTTGAGGTCATGGCTTGGTAGATTCTTGGAAGTTATTTCAGAGCATGTTAATCAGTTTTACGGGAGACAATGGGTAAACACGCATTTGACGATTGAGTTGTCATTGAGTTTATGAGGGTAAGGCTGGTGCCAAAGTAATTTACCTAGTCGACAAATGTCCATACAAAAGAATAAACTTCCAGATAACTATGGAGGTTTGGAGTAGGAAACCATTAAAGTAATCTATTTTGAAAGCTTTTCCTATTACACAAATCAATATTATCCGACTTTATGATAAAGTTATGGATTGTGTCTTCAATGGCTATTCAAGAAGTGGGAAAAGTTATGAGTTGTTGAAAGTTGAACCTGAAGGATCAAAGTTCATCATTCACATATGTATTACTTTTAGTAAGTATTGCCAAGGGAGAAAGAGTAAATACTTGAAGATGAAGGTTTTAGAAGCTATGACAGAGAAAACTTAGTTTGAGGTTGAGGTTTCTGGTATGGATAATATTAATGGTGAAAGAAGGATTACAAAGGCCTCTGGCTATCATTTGACTTGTGATAAGGTAAAGAGAGAGATTATATAATCTCAAAGGTACGATTATGCTAGTCTCAAGTGTTATGCTTTGAATGTGGTTGAATGATTGTAAAATTCAAAAACATAGACCTTCAGGAAAACATTTGAAAGCACATGGAGTCAAATATGGTTGAAAAACCATGTTTGTAGGTTTGTTATATTAACTAAGCCGGTAAAGGTGGTTTGAAGCAAGTGAATGCATGTGGCAAGATCAAGGTTCAAGTATGGCTGAACTTAATTAAAGTTATTGAATGATGATTCAAGTTGGAAAGAACAATAAGGTGATTGATGGATAAATTAACAACACTATAACTTAAAATTAAGATGGAGAATTGTTGAAGTATGTCTTAACACATTAAGTGATGGATAAATAGAAAAGGTTTCGGGATTGCCATAAATTAGAAAGTTGAGAAGCAGCAAGAATATCGAAGAAAGACTTCGGAGCCTCGAGGGGTTGATGGGGAGATGGCTACAGGCGGTCTGACAGTCTAGGGGCGCCGATCGACGATGACATGAGTCAGATACGACATATAGCTCGTGTCTGTCGGGCATCAGGTTTAACTTAGTTGATTTGCATATTTGTTCGCTAATGATAAAAATTCATTGGACTTCTTGGAATTTGGAAAACCCTTAAATGTAGCTAAGGGGGTTAAGAAATACTTCTACATATCTTGAATTTGTGTGATTCATATATAGAAAGTTAGAGATATTTAGAAACACTTAGGGTAAAAAAAATAAAGATTGTTCTTGAAAACTTGGACGACCATTTTTTGTAACTATTTTGTAATATCTTGTAACAACTTTTGAAAGTATAATGAATCAGAGAGTTACTTTCTCCTAAAAAATAGACTAGTCTGATTGAATTGGGTAAACAAATTCATTTGTGCAATTGTGTTTTATCTTTTTTTTACTTGTGTATTTGTCTTCACTCTTAACATGTTAGTGTGTTACTTGAAGACATAAATTTTAATTGCCATTGTTCTTTATCTTACAAATTAAATTTTTGTTTGTTTGAAGCTATCAACAAATTCACTATAGTGTTGAAAATAAAAATAAAAATAAAACATAGAGAAAAAAGAGGAGCACAATCACAACACAAGGATATAATGTGGAAACTTCAAATTGAAGAAAAAATCACGGCCACAACTAAAGAATAACAAAAATTGTTACAACACATAATATAACTTCAACTAACCTAGCCCCCCCAGTACACCCACACCATATAAACCAAATATTTAACTATATATCACAAAACTCTAATACAAAAGTATAAAAGAACAAAGAAAGTCAAATACAAACTTAAAGTGTTTTTGATTGGTGTATCTTTGAATGAAGAACTTGAATCCTATATATGATTTTGAACTTCCTCTTTCTTAACAAAACTAAAAGATGTGAAGTTTCAAAGAATTGAATCATATATATAGCCTTAGATTCTTTATTTATTCACAAAACTAAGTGATGTGATACATCTTCAATATATATATTTTCAATCTATCCAAACAATATCTATCTTAATTAAAAATAATACATAAATTTTTATTGTCTTTCACGGACAATCACACTCAACTATAAAAAAAATATCATGAATATTTTCAAGTAACTCCACCATATAGCTATTATAGTTTTTTAAAAAAAAGTATGGGATTGAGGGAGTATGTTATACAAAACACAAGAATACAAGTACACACCTTATAGTCCATGAATGTATAGAGTCCGATACCATAGTCATCTCTATTTTTGATAAATAAACGTGCAAAAATCCAACTACATGGGCAAGATTGTTTGAATGGAAAAGGTAGATGAAAAAGACATGATTGATCACGTGAACTCATTGAGTATAGTGTGAAAAGACATAACTTTATTATCCTCCATAGGCCTAAAATTAGGCATTTCGTGGTCCATAAGTCTTCCAATACATGGAAGAAAAACACGCCAACGTCACCTCTTTTCTATCCCTTACCCTTACCTTCAGCATGAAAACCCGCGAAACTTTGAACAACCTCTATAAATAACAAAACTAACTTTTATTTTCTTCTTTTCTTTTTTTCAAAACGCTTTGGGTTTTAGGGTTTTCTAGCACAGGTTCACGTTCAAACGCCGCATTGTGAAAACTCCATGGATGAAGTTAGGGCTACCTCTGCTTGGGTCGCTAGCCGCTCCTCCCATGTCACCGTCGACTCTTCAGGTTCTCACTAATGTTGTTCATTGTGGAACTCTTTTTTTTTTTTTGTTGTTCGAATGTGTTTATTTATGGTTGCGCTGATGGTTTCGTTTTCAGGAATTGAGAAAGTAGTGAGCACGATTGAGTCTATTCCCAAAGTTGAATGGGATTTTGAAGGGATTCATTATTTTGATAATGGACCTCTCACTGTTCAGTACTTGTTTGTCTTGGATGCTTTGAATTTTTGCTTCTGGCCTGGTATGTTTTGAATCATCTTTTGTGTTTCTCTGGTTTTTGGGTGTTAATGGTCCTCTGTTTTTGTGTTTTTTTTTCTTTTTCAGTTGTTACTTTTCTGGAAATTATTTGAATTTATTGTGGCTGCATTTGTTTGGTTATTATGAAATGAGTTCATTGTAGTGCCGATACTTGCTACTACACTTAATTTATTCATTTTTTTAATTACTAGCCGTCTCGGTATCGTGTATGGGGTGTCTGTGCTTCATTGTTGTGGACCTATCATAAATAGGTTGTTTCTATAAGTTCTTATGAATAATCTCATAAGTGATTATATTGGTAGATAAGTTCAAGCAAGACAATTCTAACAGGCACTAAGAGGAACTTTCTTAATGTTATAGTGTGAATAAGTTAATTTACCTGTATAAAGTGTTGTTGGAAAATGATGGATGTAAATGTGAAAATGATTTGTGAATATCCCAGAGGTGGCAAATTTGGATTTCCATATCTGTGATATTTTGACTTATACTTTTGGTCGACAGCATTTTGGTTCCTGTATTGGCTTGTTATTGCTATCGTGAGACCAGTTGATTGTTGGAGTGGCTTTCTTTATTGACCAACTAATGCTGCTGCTTTCAAACATATCCATCATTATCATCACTTTTGTGTAACATATTTGAAAAAAAAACCGTAATAAAACTTACTTTTTGTAGTAAATTAAGGCATTGAAAAAACATTTAGATAAAGGAGTTTACATACAGTTGCTTGTACACTGCTCTTACTGTGCTAAACATAAAAACAGTTATTTTATTAAATGAGGTACAAAATAACAGTTTTTATAGATTTTCAGAGTTTTGTATGTCTAGTACAGAACAGTATCAACTGGAGGTAAGAAACGGCATTTAAGTTTTTACCTTTACTTAGAATGCTTCTAACATATCAATTAATTACTAACATTTGTCCATAAAAAAGGTTATGATTGAATTCCATCTTTTCTTTCACATGCTGATTAGTAATAAGCATATATCTTATAGGAGTATGGTTACTTTTTTTATTCTTTTTAGTGTTGTGTTGGAGTTTGAACATTTTGGGCTATGAAACATGAATACTTCTTAAATGGCAAAGTTCCTCATACGTGTACCTTACTGTTGGTTTTTTAATTTTTAATTTTTTTAATCTTATTATTCCTTTTCAAGTAAAAATTGTGGTTTCCTCATATATTAATATAATATAATTTGTGTTTTTTTTAGTTTCTTTGGTGTTTGAACTTAACACAATATTTGACTTTTTAAACTTTTATTGTCATGTTTTGCTGTGAGTTGAACAATTCTGCCCTCTAATGTTAACATTATATGATAAAACTCATTTTTCATTTACATACCCACACCTTGATTTTTTAAAAATGCCATATCTCGTATGCCTTTACCAATGAATCATGGTTGTTGTGTTCTAGGGTGTTATTGGCCATATATTAGGATGATTTACGGGTCAGTTGTTTACTTGATATTCCAATTTACAAATACATGAAATAGGATTAGTGAAATGTCTTCTATCCTAGTCCTAGAATTTTAGGATATCTTTTTCCCTCTGGCTTTTAACCTTGTCATTCTTTTCGTACTTTCTTTTGACTGATCACTCTCTTTTCTCATTTGGAAACAGATAAGGATTTGAATTATGATGATTTGGCATCTGGGCTAAAAGCAGCTCTTCAAAATGATAAGTCTGCATTTGATGCTGATCGCCTGCAAAAGTATACTGGTAATTCTGCTTGGACCTTGCATTGCCCTTATGCAAACTAACATGTCTATTTTCATGCATGGAAATTAGAATGGCAGGGAACTGACAATAGGATGTGTCAAACTTCATCTTCAATTCAGTTCATGTTTTTATCATCAAATGAAATTTGAGACTACAGTTTGTAAAGATTATTTAAGGGTGGGTAGTTAGGTACAGAGGTGAAATGAATTTATATTGTATTGTAGAGCATGTACTAGTACATACAGTTACATACTAGTAAGTAATCAGGCTTCAAGACTGTGAACAGAACACTGAATAGTTTTGCTTGGTATATATTTGATTGCCTGCCGTGTTTGAGCATGAACCACAGGCAAATTGTAATTAGTCACATGAAAAGAACAATGTTGAGTCTGATATTTTTGTTCAAGTGGCAGCATTTTTAAAAATATGTATCGACATCTCTGTTTACATCAAACCTTGTGGTGAATTTGCTCGCTTTCTATGAAGAAATACTTTTCCCACATAACACTGACAAATTCAATTCATAATGTTAGGTCCACAACTACAGAAACTTCTGAATTGGCCTAGACCTCTTCCTTTGGAAGATGAACGTGTTAGATTACTTCACGAGGTAAAACAAATCACTGCTTCTGAAGTTACCTTTAGTCACAGTTATATCATCCATCTTTGTTTCTATTAGTTCATTCCTTTTTTTGACATTCAATTCTGTGAAAGTAATTATTAATAATAATTGATAAGCATTATGTCATAGTCATATGTCTAATATCTTCACGTCTACTTCTAGGTTGGGATTGAGCTGGAAAGAAATTTTGACGGAAAAGCTTCTAATCTTGTTGAGCAGTGTGGAAAATCAGCTGTGAATCTTGTTGCCCTTGTTGCACGTCATTTTCCTGGTAGAAAACATTTTCATTGCTTAAGTTCTGAAATAAATGATGACTATAATATGCAAATAATTTGTTTCACTGACTCCTAATATGAAATGTTCTAGGCTTTAGAGACCACTCAGTATACAAAGGTCGTCAAGTATTTTTATATAAAAGAGCTCAGATATTTGTAGCAGATTTATGGGGTGCATTTAGTGGCCAAGGATATGGTGAGTTTAAAGACATCAGCTCTCTGACTATAATGGCGGACTATATTGTCCCAGCCGTGCTTCAGCAGCTTGGCATTTTAAAATTCAGTCCAAAACTTGCCAGTACTATTGAAGCCAGTGGTGAAATATGTCCGGGGACTGAGGAGGAAGTTGAACTACGAGCCTGCTCTATACATGCTGTGGAGAAAATGAGGGAGCTGATAAGTGTAAAATCAGGAAAACAGGTGAGTTATTTTCTCTGATAGTATTGTCTCCTTGTTGTTACCTGTGTTCAATGTATATGGAGAAAATGACTATCTTTCTGACTGAATTCTGGTGTTATCTTATTTCAGGTGCTCAGTGTAGAGCTGGATCTTTGGCTCTGGGCTTCTGGAGTTCAGAGTGAATCTCTGAAGCACCACAGAACACTTTCAATATATTATTGAACATATTTCCCAGTTATCAACAATTTAGTTTTAGAACAAGAAAATTTTGGCTGTTTAAGGTATTTATTTAAGATTATGTGAATAACTACCTCTGGAATTGGCTTTTGTAATTTTGGAAATGAGACACAAGGGCTACTGAACGACAGAAAGTGCCTCAGCTATTAACAAAAAAGTAAACACCTAAAAATTCCATTTTAGTGTGTAGTGTAATTTTGTGCGTGTGTTTTCCATAATTTTGAAAATTTTGTAGACCAATTGTTGTTTTTGGAAAAATATTTAGAGGTTAATCTAAAGTTTTTAAAAAACTATATGAATTAATTATAAAACTTTAAAAGATTAATAAAAATTAATTTGACATAGATATTTTATATTCTCTTTATTTTAATAATTCTTCAATGTTTTGTTGAAGTCAGGCAAGATTTCATATTGTTCACTAAATAAAATTTGAAAATACTTCTACCATCTATCCTCTATATTACTTTTTTTAATCAGAACTCTTCTTTCTTTATCTTTAACATACTTAACTCTTGTCTTTTTTTCCTTTTTTTAGCAAACTTATATATACTTTTTTTTCTCTTTGACTCCTAAAAATTGTTAATAATCTTTTAAAAATTTGAGTAATTGTTTTGTTCACCACATTGTTAGTCTCTTATAATTTTTCTATATGCCAATATTTTTATATATAGAATAAGCGTTAAAATATTATTTTTATTGTAACGTTTTTTTTAAATCTTGTCTATGTTAGTTTTATTATGCAGAAATTTTTACTCAAATAATCAACTTTTTAAAATAAATGCTTAAACTAATCTACTTTTTAACATATTTTTTAAATTAACCCACTTAAAAAAAACACAAAGGGGGCGTGAGTTCAATTGGTAATAATGTACAAACGCATAAAAAAAATTGTGGTGATAGTGTACAAATATAATGTTTTCTCTTTCATTGGCGATTTTTCATATGTGTCTACACACTGTTGCCAATTGAATTGACGCTTTCTTTGTGTTAAGTTTTTTTAAAGTGGGTTAGTTTGGGAAATATGTGCAAAAGTGAGTTAGTTTGGGTATTTATTTGAAAAAGTTGATTATTTGAGTAAAAATTTCTATTATGCATATTTGGTCTCAAACCTAAATAAAAGTAGAGAATTGTGTTATGTAGTCGACAACTAACGTAAAATATTGTCAAATCTCTATGACATGGATCAAATACACAATAATGTAAATTCTAGGTTGTTGCTTTAAGCAACACGTTATAGGGCTCAAATACAATGTCAAAAGAGAAAGGATTTTTGTATCTTCGCATGGATGCAATGAAAAATAAGCAAGAGTATCCACATTTTTATGAACGAGTGTGGATAAAGAAATTAGTTGATACGAGTATGATTTGTTTTGAAATATGAAATATATACACGCTTATTTAAAAATTTATGGAATTAGTGGACACAATGGTTAGAAAAAAGATTAATTTCCTGTGCCTATAAGAATCTAAGTGGAAGGTTGAAAATGCAAAAGAATTATACAAGTCTGAAATTAAATTTTGGTACACCAACAAAGTTAGATAAAGAAATAGAGTGGAGAGACAAAAAATGGAAGAGGGATATTGTAAATGTGAAAAAAGTAGGAGATCAGAGCATAAACCTAAAATTTATAGTGGAACAAAACACTTTTAATGTTATTAGTGCTTACACATCTCAGAATGTGTTAGAAGAACATCTTAAAGTAAAATTTTAAGAGAATTTACAAAGGTCTATTTCAACATATACTCCAAAGGGAGAAGATTTTTCTAGGAGGTGATCTAAATGGACATTTAGAGAGTGTATCAAGAGGTTTATAGGGCATGCATGAGGGGTATGGTCTCAGAGAGGCAAATTCAACCTAGATTTTTCATCAACTTTTGATCTTACAATATATAATACATGCTTTAGAAAAATAGATGAGAATCATATCATAAATATGAGTGGAGTGTCATGCTCTCAAATATATTTATTTTTTAATAGGAATTCAGATAAGGAGATTTGCTTGGATCGTAAAGTTATAACTAGATAGAACCTGACTATTCAACATAAAGTATTGGTTATGGATATAAAAATCAAGAAGAGATCGAAGAGAGGACGCTACATGAGAACTCCAGGAATCAAGTGGTGTCATTTGAAGGGTGAAAAACAAGGGAGTTTTCTACACAATATTTTAGAGGGGGGATTTGGAAAGCCACAAAGAAATGTGAATGATATGTGGAACAAGATGACACAAGATATTGGAAAATTATCTAAAGAGAGTTTAGAGAATCGAGAGGTTTTGAATCTAGGGGTAAAGACTCAAGTGGTGGAATGAAAGTGTTCAAAGTAAAGTTCAAGTAAAAAAGTAAATGTTTTAAAGAATGATCTTGGTGTAAAACTGTCGACCAAGAAGACGGTGAATGAAACAAGAATTCAAGATTTTGACGGGTTATGCCAATTTCTAGGAACTAAGAGGGAGAAATCTCTTTCTCTCTCTCTCTCTCTCTCTCTCTCTCTCTCTCTCACACACACACACACACACACACACACACACACACACACACACACACACACACACACACACACACACACACACACACACACACACACACACACACACACACACACACACACACACACACACACACACACACACACACACACACACACACACACACACACACACACACACACACACACACACACACACACACACACACACACACACACACACACACACACACACACACACACACACACACACACACACACACACACACACACACACACACACACACACACACACACACACACACACACACACACACACACACACACACACACACACACACACACACACACACACACACACACACACACACACACACACACACACACACACACACACACACACACACACACACACACACACACACACACACACACACACACACACACACACACACACACACACACACACACAAGTGATACGTGTTGGGTAGAAAACATATTTCTACAATTTATTTAATGAAAGATATGATATATCTCTCGACTCTAGCATGCTCAAAATTAGAGAAGAAGACTACCTATAATTACTACTATTGAATTCAAAAATAAAAGGTAAAAGAAGCGTTGGAAAAAAAGTAATAGTAAGGTGGTTGAGCTAGACAACATACATATCAAAGTGTTGAAAATTCTTGTAGATAAAGGCATTTAGTGACTCACCGAAATCTTTAACAAAATTATGTGATCAAAGCATATGTCAAATGTTAGACGAATGGATGAGAAACACTTTAATTCCAATATATAAGAAGAATGATGGATAAACAAGATTGTGGAAATTATAAGGGGATTTAATTTTATGAGTCATACCATGAAGTTATGGGAAAAAGTGATTGAACGAAGACTAAGAAAAGAGTCTCAAATTAATGATAATCAATTTGGTTTTATGCTTGAGGTGCTGATTATCAAGATGATTTATCTACTACAATGTGTGATGGAGCAATATTGCATGGACCAATAAAACTTGCACTTAATTTTTATTGACTTGAAGAAGGTGTATGATATAGTGTCTAAAGAGATTTTGTGGAAACCTCTAGAGAAGATTGAGGGTTAAGATTGCTTATATTTCATCCATCCTAGATATGTATGATGTGGGTATCAACTAGTGTGCAGACACAAGATGGAGAGACAACTGATTTACCCATTATAATAAGATTGCACAAAGTTGCAATCCTAAGCTCTTATTTTTACTCTAATTTTGGATGTACTCACGAAATGCATCCAAGTGTTGATACTGAGATGCATATTTTTTGCAAATGATATTGTATTACTTGAAGAATCAAAGAAGGATTAAATGAGAGGATAAAGACTTGGATACAAGTCTTAGAAATGCATGACTTTCACTTAAGCAAAAGTAAGACAAAACATATGGAATGCATGTTTAGCAAAAGGAGAAGAATTTCTAACATAGAAGTCAAAGTTGAAGACCATATCTATCACAAGTCACACGATTTAAACATCTTGGTTTTGTAGTACAAAATAATTGAGAAATAGAAGATGTAAACCATCAAATTCAAGCTGAGTGACTGAAATGGTGGAGGATCTCAAGAGTTTTATGTGACACAAAAGTACTGCTTAAGTTGAAGGAAAATTTTTATAAGACAAGAGTAAGTCATGCGATACGATACGAGATAAAATTTTGGTCGGTTAAAAATCAACATGAGAATAAAGTAAGTGTAACATAAATGAAGATGATGTGGTAAATGTCGGATAAAATTAGACGAGATGTGATTAGAAATGACAATAATAAAAAGAGTGTTGTGGTAGCACATATAAAAGGAAATATGATAAAAACTAAACCGGCGTGACTTTTGATAGAATTAGAGTTTGACCTAACTCATCCCTACAAAACTGGCTTGTAAGGTGAGGGGTGTCACTCTATATAAGCCCTTTGTAGATTGTATTTTTAACGAATGTGGAACTTGGGTTTTTCCCAATACACACCCATCACTATTGGGCTTGGTGCGTGGATATAAACGGCGTGGGTGACTCGAACTGTCAATATATGAGACTTGATTTTTTCAATACACCCTCTTGCGCCTAACATTTTTTGGTCTTGGTGCGCATATATAAATGGTGGGTGGGCCAAATCGATAGGCTCGTGGTACCATGATAGAATTAGAGTTTGACCTAACCCATTCCTACAAAATTGGCTTGTAAGGCGAGGGGTGTCACTCTATATAAACTCTTTATAGATTGTATTTTTAATCAACGTAAAACTTGAATTTTTCCTAATAGTTTGAATGCGTAGAGAAAAAAGATATCAATTCTATTATAAGAAAAAATAGTTCAAAAGAAAAAAAGGTCAAACAACTAAAAATAACTGAAAATTAAAAAGCAAAATTATTAAAAAATATTTCAAAATTAACAAATTGAATATAAACATGATTGTTGTCGTTAAGTAATTCAATTTCAAAATTACTCGAGAGTCAATATATCCTCATTTGTTAAAAATATTATTTGATTTCATGTGTCTATTTCTTTAAATAGAATTGATTGGAGTGGAAGTCATCCCAAAAATATTTCATTGGTATGTAATTTTTTAAACAAGTGCAGTAGAATTTCAAGGACTAAAATTTATGTTTCTATTGTCCCATTAAATCGATTTAATTTATAATTATACATAAACATCCGATTATGAAAGTGCGAAATTGATCATAAACATTCGATTATGAAAGTGCAAAATTGAACATGTGACATTAATTTATTTATAAGGGTGAATTTCAATCATTAAATCACTAGACAAAAAAAAATATTTATATATTAATTTATTTAAACATGTTTAATGATAAATATTACAAAAATTTATAAGTTTTAAAGAAGTTTCACACTTACTTTCACAAACTTTTAAAAGTAGTTAATATAAACAACTTATAAAAGTACTCCCTCCGTTATTAAGTGTCACTTTTTTAGAAATAAACTATTGCTTGTGTAATTTTAAAGTTTGGAATGACATTGATTATAATTTTGTTAAAATTATCTTTAATTATTTATTATAGAAAAAGAAAATTTAAATAAATTACTAAAAAGTTAAAGATATTATAAGAAGAAAAAAAATTATTATTTAAAAATTACTCAAAAAAAAAAATTGTTTCGAAATAATCGTCACTCTTATTTTTTAATATAAAAATAACAATAACTTTTTTAATTGTATTTTTTAATTATTACTTTGTACACTTAATAAATATAAAATATCTGATAATAACATTATTACATTCTTTAATCCACGTGAAATACTTTAAACGACAGTTATTTTAAAACGGATGAAAGACTATTGGTTGTCTTGATAACACTTAAAAACATAGGGTGCAACTTTTATATATAAGAGTTATGCAAGCAAGATAACCCGTTGATCCAAATACGATCTAAATGCATGGATTTATTGATATAAGTTCGTTATACAATGCAACATAACCATTACTACATTCTTTTTACATGACAATTTATGGTATAAAATTTTTAAAACAATTTCTCAAACAAAGCTTTTTAACCATTCTTAAGACGAAGATTGACATCATTAGAAGAATGTGATAGACTTCTTTCATAAACCACCAACTAGAGTTGGAAAGGTAAACACTACATGAAAATAACATGAGATGATGTTTGTTTGTGTTTTTTTTCCCCTTTGTTTGGTTTCGAGTAGTAGAAGCAGTTGAACAAGCAACAAAATAATAGCTCGTTCTTGTTCTTTGCCTTTTGGTGATGTTTTATGCCAAGAGTTATTTGTGATCAAGTTGGAGTCTTCAAAAAAGAGTAAGACAAGCAACTTATAAACGAGGATGAACTAATCACGATGGTAATGTTAATAGTAAAAACATTATTGTTCTTGGCTGGGAATAGTACATGCTTGATTATATTTCTTCATCGATTGACTCTCAGGTCAAACAAAACAAAGTTCGAATTCTAAACATGCAAAACTTTAAGTAAATCATGTATTAGAACACATTGCCTTGGTCAGCAAATTTCTAACATCCATGAAAGAAAGTAGGTGTCCTATTCTTACAGCATACCCAACAACGCGACAAAAAACATATCCTTTTAAGTCATCAAAGACCATTTATCATTTTCTTCATCTCAGCAGACCTCCTGGGATCTGGTTCTTCAATTGCTCTCTCGGTAAGCACGTGTTTGATGCGACACATTGACTTTCGCACCTGATTTCACATAAATTAAAAGGACAAAAATCATTGATAACCGATGCACTTTTTTTCCTGCTACCCCTAGAGTTTAACTCTCTGCATTCAATTTCTCCAGCATGTTCTATACAAAAGTGTTTTCACCAAAAGATGATAAACCACCAATGTGATTTTCTATACTTACATCCACGTAATTAAGGGTAACAAAAACAGCACTCGTAAAGCAGACCAGGTGCAAGAAGTGAAGAAATACCTTAGGTAAGCGCTCTGGGTTATGAAAACGCAAGTTCTGAGAATGAAGCATTTGACGTTGAGTCATCAACATGTTCTTTTCCTTTAACAACACATACCACAGTTTATGAAGGTCATCCCAAGATTTCAGACGCAATTCAGAAGCCTTCCAACTCCGACCTAACAACAATGGTAAAATACTAATAAAATGAAGCCACTAATAGAAATGGCACAAGTGCACAAATTACGAAGCTCAATAGAGAAAAACATAAATTATTATTGTACTGGTAAAGTGTGGCAATAAATAAAAATCAGAGATTTTTAATTCTTATTGCGAATGAAAAGAAGAGTTGTATATTTCATACCATAGACAACTGGTTTATCATTTTCAAGGCTCCTGTCTGCCTCAAAGAAGTCCGGAAGAGGGTTACATACTACACTGCCACCGGCAGCAGCAGCTGTAGTGGAACAATGTTTTGATCTGGCAGCAGCAGCAAAGAATGTCCGTCCAAATGCTTTAGCCAAAAACATGGCTGTAATGCCAATCAAATTGATTGATTATACAACATAAAAAAGAAGCCAGAAAAAAATGACTGCCAACGCAAGTAATGTTATACAAATAAAATAAATATTTTCATACATCAGTGTTGACTTTTCAAGTGACGTATTGTTGCGTATGATTCAGTAACGATTCAGAAATTGCATCATTCCAAATGTGACACTGGTGGTGAGTGGGATGAAAAGAAAATTGAAAAAAAAAGTGAAAATCTAGAACCGAAATTCCATTTGACAGAGGCCACTTCTCATATTCTTTTACAGCCACACGTGTAGGGATTGAGTTGGGTTTTATAGTCACAGATTCAGTATTAGTCGGCCACCCCACTCAGCTCTAGCACATATGAGCCAAAGCAAAGCAAGAGATGCATTACTAAGTTAACTTATGGCCGATTAATTACAATCACAGTTCATTATGCCATTCAACAATTCTTTAAAGTTACAGAATGTAGAGTAGTAGCTCCTATGAATATATGAAATTATCTATTAACTAGATGGTAATATTTAGCTTTCTTGCTCAGACAGAATGTAGATTAGATTATAAGATATAACTGCCACAACAGCATCCTTTCTTTTCTATGTACTTACATATCCAATTTAAAACACAAACTGCCAACTTAACTATAGTTCCAAACAGTGTTATCGATGGCGGATGAAGGTTCTTGGCAGAGAGCCAATAGAGGATTATGATGAAAAAACCCGCAATATCGGCCGATATTTACCATTGCAGCCAGCCCAAGAACCACCATGTATATCCGCCATAGGGCGATGGGGCCACTATTCGATAACCTTGGTTCCAAATTGATACAGACTAGAGGTGACAGTCAAAACAACTCAACTCCAAGGCTGTCAAGAACTAGGTATGTTTACAAATATGTCAGCTTTGCTTCATAAGCTTCCTTTTTGTGAAAACCAAAACCAGAATAAACTTGTTTAAATTTAAAAGCCAGAGAAGAAGGTACAAGCTAATGAATGTGATATTTAAAGCAAACACTAGTATTAGTTTATTACTTTATAGTATTTTAGATCTTAGTCACTATGCTAAAAGCTACTGAAAATAGAGTAAATAAACAAAACTGAATTATTTCCACAAACTAATACATCTGATTCCTAAAGGTCCATTGCATCTCTCTAAGAAACATGAGCAGAGTATTAAAAGTTCTATTAAAACTACTAACTTAAGTGAGATATTAGTAGCAAACAATGTAGTAATGATACTTCACAATGCAGGTGTGTCTAGTGTCTGAAATGTGTTGATAACCAGCTCCAGCTCGCTACGGACACACATGGTTACACTTAATCACTTCCACTTTCTCATATTATTCATTATGCAGGCGTCTATTCTTCGTTGCTTTCTATGTCGCAAACAATGTTGATTTGGTTTCTATTAGTCAAATTAGTGAAATACCACCGAAAACATGACATGATGGCAGCAAACACATTCAGAAATCAACTTTAAAATGACCCAAATGCAATTAATTTAGAGCTTTGATGAATAAAAACTTAATTTTTTCCTTCACAGCCAGTCAGCCACACAACAAGGTTGCTAAAAGTACAGTCTACTCAGGCAAAGATTCCCATAACACCCCCTCAGGAAAATTATCAAACACCTAAAAGGCAACACATTAAGTACAAAAGTTCATCCTACAATTTTCAACACATAAACAACACAGAAAAACGGGCATTCACTAAAATCCCAAAAATCAAAATTCTTAAAAGAACCTAAAAATGGGGTTCTAACTCAAAGCTTGAAACCGTCACAAAACCGTAAATAATATAAGAGAGAGAAATTTGATGAACTTACTTGATTCTAAGAAGAAAACGAAAATGAAGATGAGATATTAAGAGAGAAAACGTGAGAGAGAGTTAGGATGCTTGGACAGTGATTCGTTCTCCCCCTTCGACGGTTTGTGGAGGCCGACAACTAACTCCGGTGGCTTGAGTTGAGTGATTGTTTCTGATGCAATACAGGCTGAGCCACTCCAACTTGGTGGATCATAATGATGGGCCTATTCAATAAAATGTGGACCGGGCTTTGGATTATAATTCTATATTTTATTTTTTAATTTAGAATATAAGTAGGTTTTTTAATTGTTATTATTATAATAAAATACAGGACTAAAATATATTTTTCCTCCATATTTTATCTGATATTTTTTTTTTTATTTTTTTTTAGTCATCTATCATTCATAATGTCAGACATGTTTGTCATTTTAGTAATTTTTTTCCCTCTTCTTCTTACATTTTTTTTCAACTCATAATTCATCTTCATCATCTTTAATCGAGAGGGATTTAAATGATTTGAGTGGGGATGAATTCTTTAACAATAATAGTTGTTTGTTGATTTTAGCGGTAGAGTGTATTTATAAACATTATGACGGTCATATTAATAAAAATTGTGAGTACTATAAAATTAATTATATTTTAGGGACAAAGATGTTAGAGGATCACAAATAACTTTGTCATCCAAGGGTCTTTAGTGTCCGATCAATTTTGATTTTGTGTGTCTTTAAAGTGTGTCTATATTCATCAACATTTTAATATTTGAGTAACTCGGATTTTTAGATTGAGATTCAAATCAGTCTAAAGTAATCTTCTTTAATCCATACCAAAATTTTCTATGTTCTTCCAATCCATAAAAATGTTGAGGTTGGTTGAAAATATAAATGTTAAAAAATCTCACATTGCTTAATTTTGTAAAGTAAACGGGAGTCAAAAGCTATATAATATATTTAAGTTCTTCATTACAAGATGCACCAGTCATGTAGTGATATATTTGTAAAGGTCCACAATAGAGAAATACGGGGTAAGCCTCATTAGACGCCCACCCCTAAAATATATCGTCCAGACTCTAGACGTAACCCCCACACAGTAGCTAGCTCGCCCTGATGACAAACATGGAGGGTGCATCTACATAGTTTATAACTGCATTGCAAGAAGTCATGGTCACGATTCCCTAAGAAATAGGCAATCAACAACTTTCCTAATCAAGGTGGAACGATTACTACTTCCCAGGGGTCGCCAAATCCATACTCATAAGTCTCTATAAATATCTCATTCTTAGGATTGCAAGGATATTCTAAATTCATCATAAAATACTCCCCAAATACAAAACCTCTCACCCTCGTGAGCTTGTTCTCACTTCTTAGAAAAACATCTCGAAACAGAGTCTCTCACCACCATGAGCTTACCTTAAACCATCTAATTATACTTCTCGTAGCCGTATGTCTATGGCCTCTACTTCATGAGGCCACGAGTCTCAAAATGATGAAGCAACCACTAAAGCCCCTAAAGCCCAAAGGAACCCGCTATTGATGCCCCCTATAAAGTTATCTAAGAGACCCATTTGACACCTCCTCTCCTTACTTCATCTCTATGCAGATCATGTTGTTAGGCATGTCTAGGAAGGAGAAGTGTAACACCCGAATTTAGTTAATTATTATTTTTATTTAATTTATTTAATTTGATTAAGTGATATATGTGTCTTGCTTGAATTATTGTTATTTTATTAATAATAGAATTAGTGGTATTTAGAGTTGGGAAGAAAAATAGAATTATTGAGTTTAATTGGGATAATTATAATTATTAATTATTTGAGAATTAAGTTTATTAGAATAAATAGATAATTGTGCTATTTTAATTTGACCATAATTGTGTTATTTGCACTGACTCATTAAGCAAATAAAGTCTTTTAGAGTAATTTGACCATGCAAGAGTTATCAATTGAGTACGTTAGAGTACCTTGAAGTATTTTAGAGTCATTTAGAGTTATTTTTGAGTTGTGTAAATTTGTTTATTTCCCTGGCATACAACATTTGTGAATTTGTTTATTTATCTGATATATGACATATGTGTGAACACTGTCGATACTCATTTTTCTTTTCTAACTGATTTCTAGAAGGAGCGGGACTGAAACAAGTGGAGGAAGAGTTTCTACTTCTCTGAGACGTTTCAGGTGTGGAAAGTTGGTTTAACATTTTGCTATTTGCAAGAGTGCAGGTTATTGGATGAGTCAGTGTTGTGTACTGAGTTTGGTGAAGAGGAAGATTTGATGTTTATATTGTATAATCAAGTGGAAGTGTTATTGAAATATGAAGCTCAAGTGTTTTCTATGTTTGCTTCTTTGAAAGTTGAGACTGAAGTTATGATTGTTGAACTACCAGTGGTTGATGCCATAGATTTAGTACATGTACTAGACCTGTGTCGATGGCACCTTACGAAATGTCTACTTCAAAGTTGGGTGAGCTAAAGAGTCAGTTAGAAGAGCTCTTGGAAAAGAAATTTCTTAAATAAAGTGTATCACCGTGGAGAGCACCAATGTTATTGGTAAGGAAGAAGGATGGTAATATGAGGCTATGTGTTGATTATTAACATCTAAATAAGGTAACTATAAAGAACAAGTACCCTCTTCCCATAATCGATGCCCCTATTTAATTTTCTTGAACAAGAAGGTATGAATGGCAACGATATTCATACATTCGTAGTCGAAGATAATTAAATACGAAAGGACCCTAAATTTTGTCTAATAGGAATGCAAAATGCAATGCAATAAAAGATATAGGAATGGGATAGCAGGAAGCAAATTAAACAGAACACCTGAGATTCTTTGGATTAATAAAGCAGTATATCAGTTTAAGAAATGAAATTCTCCAAGTTATGTGAATCAGTGCCTTATGACTTAAGGCTCTTCAGGGACCTTTAGAGTAGCTTAACAAAAGAAAAGAAATTCTCTGCATCGCACGAAGTAGTACCCTATGAATTAAGGCTCTTCGAGGACACTCAAAGTAGTATCTCTGCAAAAGGGGAAATGAGATTCTCCAAGCCAATGAAGCAGTATTTTATTGATTGAGATATTCCAACAAGGTGAACAATACCTCAATCACATCTAAGATTATTCGAGGAAACTAGAGCAGTATCTCAAACGAGAGCATGAGACTTTCTAGATCAGGTGAAGCAGTACCTTATCAGTTAAGGCTCTTCGAAGATGTTTGAACAATATCTCAACAAAACATGAGACTCTTTGGGTCGTGCGAAGCAGTACCTTATGAGTTAAGGCTCTCCGAGGATGCCAAATCAGTGTCTCAATAAATGAGATTCCTTAAATTGCACAAAACAGTGTTTCAACAAATGAGATTCCTTAAATCGCATAAAGCAGTACCTTATAGTTTTAAGGCTCTTTGGGGATAATAGAGCAGTATCTTAATAGAGGTTTGAGATTTCCTAGATCATGCGAAGCATTACCTTACAGATTAAGGCTCTTCGGGGATACTAGAACAATATCTCAACCAAAACATGAAATTTGTTGGGTCGTACGAAGTAGTACCTTATAGGTTAAGGCTCTCCGAGGATGCCAAAGCAGTATCTTAAGAAAGAAATGATATTCTCTAAATCGCACAAAGCAGTAACTTATAGGTTAAGGCTCTCAGGGGATAATAAAGATGTATCTCAAGAAAGGCATGAGACCTTCCAGATCATACGAAGCAGTGCCTTATGAGTTAAGGCTCTTCGAGGATACTAGAACAATATCTCAGCAAAGGAATGAAACTTTTTGGGTTGTATGAAGCAGTACCTTATGAGTTAAGGATCTTTAAGGATGCCAAAGCAATGTCTCAAATAAGAAATGAGATTTTATAACTCGCACAAAGTAGTACCTTATATGTTAAAGTTCTTTGGAGATAATAGAGTAGTATCTCAAGTGCTAAATCTGTTGGGGAAATAGTTCAGGCAAAACTCCTTTTGGAAGAAGTGTGTTGGCATAGCTCTGCAGGGGAAAAACTCATAAGAGACATTTTAGGATAACCTCCGCTTAGGGAGCGACAAAAGCAAAGATGTTGGGAAGTATCATTATCAAATATAGAGTTCAAGAATGACTTGCTGATGAATTTATAGAGCACGTGCATAGTATTAACTCTTTTTAGAGGAATACTACCGACTTTGAATGAGGGCTGGTCAGGATGCTTGTGATGAACCCTGGATCTTGATTATGTCATGTATGATTTTTGTATGTCTTTCCACTTTGGGTGGAATGATGCATGAAGGTGCATGTATATATGCAACTGCTGGGGGTTTTATGCAGATGAATTTTCATTTTTGATGAAGTTGCCTGCTTCAGCGAGAATGCTATGCAATGCATGTGGGAATGCAACTATTTAAATGGATATTTGGCAAGGCCTTATTTCTGTTTGCCAATGAAAGATTGTTGGGGATTAGATGAATTAAGATGAAAGGACTCCCTGAGGATACTGGCATATCAACTTGGGGGTTGAAAAATAAATACACTATTGACTCGGGGATCGAGAACAAACTAAAATAAAAAGTCAACTCAGGGGTTAAAGAAACATTAAGATAAATTGACATCAATTCGGGGGTTGAAAAAGGTGAAGGCAACAACATCGACTTAGGGGCCGAGGAAATATAGACAAAGGCATTGACTCGGAGGTCGAGAAAATAAAGACAATATCGGCTCGGAGATCAATAACTATAACAAGATATCAACTTGGGGGTTGAAGAAAATAAAGATAACATTGACTCGGGGGTCAAGATTTGTAATAAGATGTCAACTCGGGGGTTGAAGAAACAATGACAACATCGACTCGGGGATAAAAAATTATAACAAGATATCAACTTGGGGGTTGAAGAAAATAAAAATTATATCAACTCGGGGGTCAAGAACAAATTAAAATATCAACTCGGGGGTTGAGTAAGTTAAGATAATGGCATCGGCTTCATTAGGTTGTAATATCAGAAGATGGTTATGTTTTGTATGCATATGGTGCATGTATGTTGTATGTGATGCATAGTGAATGCAAACAGGTGATTAGTTTTTTGGATTGGTCTCCTTTTTTCGAAGGTGAGATCTTTTGGGTACCAATGTTGATTGGATTTGAATTTATGAAGGTGCCAGCGGGGTGGACTTTTATTTTAAGGAGGTGCCAAGCAAGGTTGGACTTTGATTTCTTTTGTTTATGGTGATGCCAGCAGGGTGGAATTTATTTGGTGAAAGGATTTGACTTCTTGAAACTTAGTATTTGATGATGCTATGATCAGAGGACATATGTGGATGCTCTTGGTGCCCTAAGTTTGATCCTTTGCAGAAGTTGTGTGCTTGTTCCTGAGAGAACCTTAACTTCTTTGACTGATATGTCATGCTATCTTGCCAATGATTGTATGAGCATAACAACGCAATTAATGCATGTTGATTGTGCTTTTGCTCTGCCTCAAGGCTTCTTGACACTTGTTATGAACTCAACGGTTACTAGCGTATAACATAGTCTGCTTGACCTACTTAAAGGTATGAAAGGAATTTGTTCCTTTGCAACTTGTTCTGCCCCAGACTGTAGAGTCTTTGAAGGAATTTCTCCTTGAATGGGATTTTTGGAATGATTGTACCATGACACGGTCTGAGCTGATTTCCCCAGTGTCTAGTTCTTGCATTATTCTACTCATGCCTGAGCCTTTGAGGAAATCACCCCAGATTTACAAGGTTATGAGGTAGTCTTGATTCGGGTCAGCATTGACTAAGGTTTGAGTTCCTCTCTGATTGCTTCTTGGGATTTCCTTTTTGCCAAGTACTTGCTTGGAGTTAGAATTGTTCACTCATAAATGGTAATTTTAATGCAATATGCAAGTTATGAAAAATCATTTATGGGAATTATGTGAGAGTGTGTGACGAGTAGAGCCTTAATCTACACACATTGCTAATTTAGCTAGCGTGAAAGATATAGCAAGAATATGACACCAATTTAGGTGATTAACGAATATGTAGGAGTCAGTTTATGTAACCTTGTTATAGTATGCTTTTAGAATAAACCCCACCTCAATTAGGTCTTTTGAAGGTTGTAACATGGTCTGGTTCACGGTTATTGAAACAAAGGATATAAAGCTCAAAGTTTAATTTATACTCACCCTTCTTCTTGATGATTCTCTAGTCCTACGCTTAGTTAATTCAACACACACATCTAGAGTTTTATGATGTAAGAGTGAAGATGATGATTCAAGATTCGCTTGAAATGAAAGCCACCTTATTTTGTGTTTGTCATGTTTTAGTTTTGGGATTCACACAACCTCTTTTGATTGATTTTTTTCGTTTTAATCCCTAATTTTGCCCGAACAACTTTTTGAAGCTTTTAGTCCACTGGATTGCCCTCATTTTTGCCTAAGTCACCTCTTCGGGGGCTCGACTTAGCGGGCTTTCATTCTTTTTTTGATTTTGATAAAGAGTTGTGACTGCCAAGTCATTGGTCATTGAGGAACAACCAACATAGCTTTTGGGTTTTTGCCCGGTTCCTTTGACACTTTAAGACGTGTACAAAGAACATCACGTGGCTGATCCTCAGATGGGATGCTTCATCTTGTAATTCAAAGCGGAGTCAGATTAACTGAACACTAGCCTGCCCTAGGTTAAGCATAAGGGTTTTAGATTATCCGAAAGAAACACCTCTTTCTAGATTAAAAGTGGTTAACTAGGGACTAACGTTTTATCTCTCTAGTGTTTGGGAATTTAAAATAATGCCTATACATCATCAGTATAATTTTATCCAAAAGCATATTATCAGCAATTATGGATATTTTATTTTCACCATCCTCTTTCAAATCTTTGCTAAAGCAACAGTGTGATAAAGGAAGTGAAGTGGAAAAATTTGTGATTTTTTGTAATAAATGAGAAAAGATGAGTGAATACGAATGAATTCGTTCAAAACATGCATATTTATTACATTAACAATACCATTAATAAGCAACAGTGTTTAGAAGTAAATAACACTTAATGGAAAAGAAATTACAAATGAAAAGTAGTGATATGATCTAAAGATTGCCAACATTGAGGAATTGGGATTTTCTTTTCTAATTTGCTGTTGGGTTAGCCTTCTTGCTCATCGAGACTAGTATGATAACCTTCTTCACACCTACTCTGTCCAACTTATTTCATAACATGGACTGATGGGCCTGCCTGACTAGATGAAGGATTGATGTTGATTTAAAGACTCTGAGGCATAAGTGAGATTAAATTGGACTCAATCAGATCTTGAACCTTACTCTTGAGTTGTTTGCAATCTTTGGTTGAATGCCCCATTGCACTAGCATGGTAGTCACATTGTGTATTAGCGTTAAAGCCTGGTGGGTATGGAGGAATAACAGGATCCAAGCCCTTTGGCACTATCAGTCCACTACTGATCAAAGGTGGCAATATGTGACTATATGGAATTGGAAATAGATCAAAATATCTTTTTGGTCTTTGAGTGTAGTATCGTCGTTGTTGCGAAGCATGCTGCTGCTGTGCAATCTATTACTGATGAGGGGGACCTCTATTGACAGGAGGATATTGACCATATGGAAAGAATGGAATCACACATAGAGAACCATAAGGTTAGCGACTCTGAAAAGTTGAGATGCCTGGGTACTGAGGATAAGGTACCGGAGATGGAGCTTGTGGAGTCTCCCAGATCACATTAAATTCATCCTCCTCTTCTTTTTGGAAACTGACAACAAATTTATTTTCAATAGCTTAGATGTTCGAGGTGTATTGTATTTTTCCACTCTTGAGGCCGCTCTTAATGTGTTCTCCAATTGACACAAAGTGAGAAAAGTTAGAAAAGGCATTGCTTATCATCCTATCAAAGTATGAACCTTGCAAGGTACTTATGAACAAGTTAACCAATTTTTTTTCCTGAAAGTGGTGGTTGAATGTGAGCAACTAAATCTCTCCATATTTGAGCATAACCTTTGAAGGATTCACTATTCTCTTGAGATAAACCTCACAATTGCATGCGGTTAGGAGTCATGTCAAGATTTTATTTGTATTACTTCAAGAAGGCGTTAGCTAAGTCCGACCACGATTGGATGTGGCTACTCTATAGCTGCACGTACCAACTCAATGATTCCCCACTTAGATTGTCTTGAAAATAGTGAATAATTAGTTTATCGTTATGAGCATATGAGGTCATTTTTCTGCAAAACATCACCAAATGGTGCTTTGGGCACCTATCCTCTTTGTACTTCTCAAAATCCGGTGTCTTAAACTTTAGAGGTATTACAATTCCAGGTACCAAACACGTGTCTAAAGCATTCATACCAAAATCATCTCACCCATCTATGGATATAATATTCTCTTCCAACATACTACATATTTCAGCAAACTCAACATTTTGAGTTCGTTTAACA
The DNA here is from genome assembly GCA_963859935.3 of Lathyrus sativus. Lineage (NCBI taxonomy): Eukaryota > Viridiplantae > Streptophyta > Magnoliopsida > Fabales > Fabaceae > Lathyrus > Lathyrus sativus. Next base: position 519,615,971 of record OZ012736.1, read on the forward strand.
TTCACCACCAGACTTGTCCTTTGGGAATTTGGTGCAGAGAATGCAAAACTATGATATTCAACAACATCATAAGATAAGGAATCTCCATCTCAAACAGTATGACGTTCTTGTATAACCTGGTTCTCAACATGGATCCGCATAGACTGAGGTTGAGCAAGATTATTCACTTAAGGTGAAATGACATTCTTAATAACTGTAGGCATTTGAACGTTACCCTCTCTTTGTGCCAAGGCTATCATAGCTTCCACAAGTTGGTCTAACTAGTTCTTCATCAAGTCAACATCTGCTCTTGACACAAACTGGTTCTGCTCTTATGAGTCCATGATTCTTCCAAAAGCGGCTTCAAGTCCGATACAGGTGTCAGGAAATCAACTGCAAGTTATGTACAAAGGATGGATGAGTTTTTTTGGGTTTTGGAAAGTGATAAAAAATAATGATGAACAAATGAAATGGTATGCAAATGAATGCAATGCAATGATGGATTTTTTTTATAGATATTTCAGATAAAGGGTCTCATAAGTCTAAGGTATGGATGGAAGATAAGGTTGACCGCTTGTTACACAGGGTTCTCACCATGTATGATCTAGAGTTTATCAAGGAACCCCAAAGTCATGGATCTATAAAATTGTTCACCACCCACTTCATAAGTATGAAAGTTGATGACTTTATCATATGAATCTCTTTTGGGTGAGCTCTTCGCATCGAACTACACGAGGAAATCTCCTCGGTGCCCCAAACTACATGACCATCGACATCGGGTTCTAGACAAGGGTCTCAAAGTCATGGACTTCCTTGACTATTCATTACGTGTATCAGTCATTGTCAGGCAACTACTCCATCAAGAAAGTCTATTCTGAGTGAGATCTTTGTAATGACCGTCACGAGAAAAACTTCTTGAAAGCCTACACTACACGACCATCAATCCTAGTTTGGAAAAATTGTTCAAGGTTCTAAAAAGTACTTAGAGTCATGGAGCCCAATGAAAATGTTGGTCATCCACGCCAAAAACTTGATGGTCGCTACCATTCTCATTAGAATCTACTATAAGCGAGGTTCTCGTATCAAACTACACGAGGAAAGCTACTCGGTGACCCATACTACTAAACATATTCTATCTCAAGTTTATACTCTAGGCTCGGGTATAGAGCCTTTCCTACAAGGTTTCAAACCATCAGAGTACCCATATCAAGAACACAAGAGATCTAAGTAATGGATACAAGATAATAATAAGGTGAAACTTAAGATAAAGTCAAGAGATAGAAGAAGGCAAACAAACAAAGCTAACAAATATCGCAAATAGAACTAAGTTAGGCTTGACTCTCTCTTGCATGGAGAAAAAGTTCCCAGCAGAGTTTCCAACTGTTGTACCTCGAAAAATATGATCCTTCGTGATGGACGTAGAAAAAATTAGTTCGAACAGAGTCACCATCGAACTTTATTCATTCTAATGAAGGAATAGGAAAATATCGATAAAACCTCTAAAGATAAGAAAATAGTCATCGCAACCAAATTCTAGATTCGGGAGTCGATTATGCAAAGGGAAGGTATTAGCACCCCTCACGTCCGTTGTACTCAACGAGAACCTCTTAGTCTGATTTGTGATCGAATGTTAGCTAACGTTGTTTTTTTTCTAAGCAAGTAATGCAAAAGGGTAAGAGAATAGGGTTTCAATTGCTAAGGGGAAATGAGTGATTTTTTTATTAAGGTGCTGACCAAGGATTGAGGCCCTTGTGCATACGTATCTTGAATTGAAAAAATGAAGAATCAGTGTGCCCGTTGTTCGTGGGACTACGAGAAAAGGTTTTGGGGTAAAAAGAAAAAAAGGTAGCTCTCCAGGATCTCGCAATCCTGAGCCTACGTACCCTCATGATGCAATGAGGAAGTCAGAGCTCTGTAGTTCGGGGGACTACAGTTTGTTGGTTTGTGTCTTTTAATAAACGAGTGTTTAGACCGCATTCTAACTGCTAAACATTGGCTTGTCTGCTCGCGGGGGAGGCTGACGCACTAGTTTATTTGCACGATAGAAGGGACTAAACAATGTTTTTTTGAAAAAGTGTTTGATTACACGGGGGGCAAGTTATTACAGTCTTGAGAGGTTTCAATCGCATGAGGGCGAGAAAAGACAAGTTTGATGTGTTAATGTTGTTTTTAGCGTTTTGAGAAGATTATTCTTGATTTGGATTGCTCTAAAGACTATGTGTAGAGGTGATTATTTCGAGCTACCAAGCCAAACATATCGTGTCAAAATAATCAGAGTGAATGTAGGAAAGCTCCATTCTCACTCCTTCTCCACCACTTAAGGCTCGTGACACGCAATAATAATCGTCTTTTATTGTGTTTTTGAGTTTATTAAGAAAATGCCACATGACTTTGGATCAATGGTTTTATTACGAGATGAGGTTGAAAATGATTTGAGGTTGAGATGGGATAGGTGAGAAAAAGGAAGCCTAATGGTGATGCACAGGGTGATCAACTTACAAGTTGGGTATGGCTTGATGTATGGATCAAGAATGCGGGGGTGAATGGACTTTATTCATCATGCAATGACAAAATATAAAATAAAGTAAAGGAAAGAGATAAAGCAAATGAATCGAATTTAAACTACGTGTGTACTAGCAAAGTGGACTAGTCTTTTAAACGACTAATTAGAATTAATTAATCGAATAAGTATCATTATAAGAAAGACCATGAGTAAGTTATGAATGTGTGCAACAAACATAGCTTACCATAAAGTTCATTACAAGATGTAAGATTAGTAGCTTATACACAAAACATAACATAGTAAACACAAAGTGATACACATTCAAGTAGAAATGTTACCTTACAAGGTTGTGATGCTGTCGAACAAATTGTTTATTGAAAATGAGATTAGAGGTTGTTGTTTGTAATGGAGGACGATTATATGCGTGTTGTCGAGGACGAAGGAAATGAGTGAATAGAAGGTTCTTGATGGTTGTGCGAATTAGTTTATGACTGTTGTTGGTATTGCAGCAGTTCACAATTTTGCAAGATCTAAGGGTGTAAAAAGCTCAGAAAAGTTGAGAAAGGCGGTTCAGATGGTAGTTCAAGGTTGGTGAAGAAATGGAAATGATGTTTATCGTTGAAGATGGTGATTGTAAGAAGTATATGGGTGTTGGTGAAAATGGAAGATAAGTTGTCATGAGGTTTTGAGGTGGACAATTGGTCTTTTAAGGTGTTGTGAAATGACACTTTTATGGTTGTGGTGGTAGTTTGAAACTTGAACACGGTGATAGTGATAAGAAAAACATTGTTTTTGGTGATTTTCTGTGTGTTGGTGATAAGAGAAAATTGGATGTAAATGCAAGGTGTGGAGTTGGATAATGTGGGTGGTGGAAAGTGACGAAGAGAGAAAGTGGAGAAAAACTGAAAATGAGAGAAGAAAGAGAGGTAATATATGAGAGGCGAGAGGATTTGAAAATGAGAGAAGAGAGAGTTATGAGGATTGAAACAAGGAAAGTGAAATGAAGGTTCTGATTTGGCGTGAAAGAGTGAGGATGAAAATTGGAGGAAGAGTTTCTTTCAGCATGAACATAGATGAAAAAAAATCCCTTTTTTCAATTTGTTTCTGAGTTTTTTAGTTCAAAAGGAGAGAGAGTTTAAACTATGTTATGCTTTTTTAATTAGGAAGAAAAATATTTATTTTACTTTATGATAGAGCATGTTTGTTGTGAAGGTGCTAGAGAGGTTTTGAGGAAAACGAAAAAGATACCAACCTCCTCCCCCTTTTTCATTTATCTGAGAGAGAGAGAGAGAGAGAGGGGGAGAGAGATGTGATATATGGGGTTGGTTTGTTGAATAAGGGAGATAAAGAAGTAGTGGGACGGTGGCGTGTGAGGTCCTTCAAAAGTTTCCTACCTCTTTTTGTCCACTAGTGCATGTGGGGCGATGTGTCCCAAGAGAGATAGGTTGCAATTCGTTTTTTCCATTTGAAATTCCTTCCTTCTTTTTTAATCAGAGAGTGTCACATGTGAAAATGAGGTGTGGTGGGCTATTTGTGAGTGAGAGGATAAAGAGAATATTCTCTTTTTTAGTGGAGAGGGCGCGTGGATTATGTTAGTGGAGGAAGATCATCACATGACTAAAATGAGCTGACAATATGCTCAAATTGGGATATTCTTGGATCCAATGTAAATATCTTTTTGGTATTATGAAAAAAATTTAGAAATAAATAATAAATAAAATTAAATTAAATTATTCAAAATAAAATAAAACTAAATTTAAACTAATTATATAATTAATCCTAATTAATCAAATGATTATTTTGATTAAAAAATAAAAAATAAAAAGGTATAAAAACGAATAAAAGTCGGGCGTCAAAGTGTCCAAAAAACTAAACCGTATGCACAAAAATGATCAGTACAAAATAAATGTATTGGAAAAATACAGCGTTTGATTTAATCTTGAAAAAAATTTCACCGATGGGCTCAACTGATCAAAATACGACTGGAAAAGTTGTCGAAAAATAAAATTAGTACACCAGGTTGAACTACGCGAAATGTGGATCAAGAAAACTAGTGTTTGCAAGCTCAATTTTGACACTTTTTGTACACTGATTTTATGCACAATTTGAGAAGCAATTCAACTGGTCTATCTGTATAATCCGAAAATTTATTCTGATTGACATTTTAGGCATTATTTATGATGAAAGATATGATATGTTATACAGATTATGCAAAATAAAAATAAAGTCAAATAAATGAAAAAATTTTAAAAAAAAATATCTGGACAAAGTTTGGGTACGGAAACCTAACAATTATTGATTACAAATATAGTTATTCTAGATTCGTTAAGTATAAAGTTTATTCCTAACATTTTCTAAATCATAATATCAAATTTAAAGATTAATGCCAAGAACATGTTAAGAACAAAAATAACATTATTGATATAACGAAAACAAGATTTAATATAACCTTCAAGCCAAGAGTTTATAATAGAATCACAATCAAATACATAATATCTAAACACTATAAAACTAAGCTACTTGATGACACTATCATTGCATGATATTTACGAACATTTTTGGTAGAGTTGATGTAATTTTGAGCAAAAACATGAGCTAAAAAGATGAAGAAATAAGAAGAATAGCCAAAGTGAGAGAAATTGTGGACTTAGAAAAGATAAGAAGAAAAAGCAGGCAAACCATCAAATTTGGCCCATGGAATTTTTGCAATCGTGGTTGCGATGAAGACCTATTGCGATTATGATACTTTACATATTAGTTGTGATGGTACAATTTATGGACATATTTTCTTCCAGTTTAAAAGTAAAAAGTAGAGACTTTTGCAAGGGTTCCAAATTTGAGAATAAAATTTGACGGCAAAGAGTTATACAACAAATATTTTTAGAGTTTTGGAGCCATTGGAGACATTATACTTTATTAATTTTATGTACTTTTCATATAAACTCATGGTAATGACTTGTATCACTATGAGTAACTCGATTTCTCTTGATTATGTCTTATTAGATGAATTGGATTTTACTATGTTCGATCATATTATTGTTTGATGTTATTTGAAAGTTTTTATTATATAATTTCTATCAATTGCTTTCATATTTACTGCTGTCTTTGGGTGTTCATGAGTGCACAAAATGAATATAGATGAACATGGATTATTGATCGTAACTCTACCAATAAAAAATAAAGAGAGTAATTAACTAGAAATATGTAATTATAAGTTGTGGCTAGATAATTAACGCACTTAGATCACCTAATTTTTCTTTGAATTTTCCTAAGGAATTAGGGAACCGTGGTCATAATTAGTGAGTTGTACACCAAGAAATTGGGTACAATAATAATGTTAATTCGGCGTAAAATTATAAAGTTAATTCAATTCAAATAATGCACAATCATCAACAGGGGGGAAATAAGGGAATCAAATAATATCTAGTCATTTTCTCAATATTGTATTTTCTATAAACTTTATTTGAGCAGTTTATTTTTGCAAACCATTTAACCCCCCCGTATTTACTTTCAAAAGCATAATTACAACCTTGTTAAAATTTGTAATCCCTGTGAGAAAATCTTTATTTTATTACTTCGACTCAATTATTACACTTGCTAAGAATGTCAGCACTACTCATGATGACGATATTCTTACAAAAGATGAAGATTTTATCAAAGTCTTGAATCTTCAAGTATGATTGCTCCCACCTTTTCTCTTTGATATGTACATGTCATCCTTTTTTTTCTTCTTTCTAATAAATGTTATCCTTAAAATTCTAATTTAGGTTCCTGTTCATAGAATATGAGTTATGTAATTTCACCTAGCGAAATTTGGCTAACCTCGTGAGTTAAAGTTCCTTCACCTAAGAGTATTTGTTAGATCATTCACATGGGTTGTAGAATCTCAATAGTTTTTAGAAGATTTGTTTGGCTCGCCTCGCAAGTTAAGGTTCCTTCAACTTAAAGTATTTTCCAACTCATCCACGCATGTCACTATTCCACCAGGAATAGCTAGGCTTGTTTTCGTTACCACCCCACAAGCTTTCTATTTGAAGAATTCTTCAAACTCCCCGACTTTTTATAGGTGTAAAAATATCGAAACTTGGGAGAAGCATAAGAAACCTAAGAACGATACCAGGAAGGCGGTGAGTGAAGCAAGAACCCAAGTTTATGAAAGAGTATACCAATATTTAGGAATTAAAGAGGGAGAGAAAAAAATATAAGCATGCTAAGGGAAGATAAATAAAGACAAGAGATATGGATCAAATGAAGAGTGTTAAAGATGAAGAAGACAAAGTATTGGTTCAGAAAAAAGATATAAAGGATAGGTGGAAGATGTATTTATACAATTTATTTAATGAAGGATATGATATCTCATCGGACCTAGCATACTTGACATTATAGAAGAGGATTGAAACTATAATAGCTACGTCAAATTCAGAAACAAAAAGTAAATGAAGCATTGAAAAGGATCGGTAATAGTAAGACGATTGGGCCATAAAACATACATATTGAAGTATGGAAAATTCTTAGAGATAGAGGTATTGAGTGACTCACTAAACTCTAATAAAATTATAAGGTCAAAGTAAATGTTGGATGAATGGAGAAGAAATACTTTAGACCAAATCTATAAGAACAAAATGGATATACAAAGTTGTGAAAATTATAGAAGATTAAACTTATGATTCATACCATGAAGTTATAGAGAAAAAATGATCAAACGGAAACTAAAAAAAGAGACCCAATTCACTGATAATCAATTTGGTTTTATGCCTAGAAGGTCAACCACAAAAGCGACCCATCCACTACGACGTGTGATAAAGCAGTATCGAATGGACCAATAAGACTTGTACTTAATTTTTATTGACATGGAGAAGGTGTATAATATAGTTCTCAGAGAGATTTTTTGGAAAGCTCTAAAGAAGAAAGGGACTGTGATTGCATATATTCAAGTTATCCAAGATATGTATGAAGGGGTATCAACTAGTGTACCCCCTATTACAATAGGTTTGAATCATGATTTAACCTCATGTCATTACCTTTCTACCTTAATTTTGGACGTACTCATGGAACACATCCAAGAGCTAGCACCAAAATACATGCTTTTCAAGATGATATAGTCTTACTTGGAGAGTCGAAGGAGGATTTGAATGAGATGTTGGAGACTTAGAGACGAGTTTTAGAAACACATGATTTTTGCCTAAGTAGAAGTAAGACGGAGTATATGGAATGTAAGTTCAACAAAATAATAAGTGTTTCTAACCTATACGTGAAAGTTAGAGTTCATATCATCCTCAAGTCACACAGTTCAAATATCTTGGATCCGTAATACAAAATAATGGAGAAATAAAAGGGGATGTAAACCATCAAATTCAAGCTGAGTGACTGAAATGGATGAGGGCTTAAGAGATTTTATGTGACGAAAATGTACCACTCAAGTTGAAGGAAATTTTTTATCGGACTGCAGTAAGATTTGCGATGTTGTATGAGACAAAATGTTGGGCAGCTGAGAATCAACGCGGGAATAAAGTAAGTGTAGTAAAAATGAGGATGTTACGTTGGATGTGTGGTAAGACTAGATATGATAAGATTAAAAAAGAAAATATTAGAGATAGTGTTCGGGTAGCACGTATAGTAGAGAAGATGCATGGTGAAAAATACACTTAGGTGGTTTGAGCATGTAGATACAAGACTTGTAAATTTTATGATAAGAAGAATAGATTAGATGAAGAGAAGTCAAACAATTAGAGGAAGATGAAGACCTAGAAAGACTATAAAAAAAATTATTAAGAAAGATCTCAAGATTAATGATTTGGAAGAAAAAAAAAACGTTACTAAATAGAACATTACGATGGATGTTGATCCATGTAGCCGACCTCTCTTAGTGAAATAAAACTTGATTGTTGTTGTTATTTAGGTAATTTTATAAATTGTGACATTGATCTCTGAAGAAAAAAGATAAAGTTTTTAGGGAGTTGCTTTGATAATTTTCTATTCACTTTCTTTTCACTTGTTTTCTCTTATCATAATATGATTAACCAAAGCAAAGTTATTGGACTAAAACAAAATCAAATGTAATTATAAAATCGAAGTGAACTTTTTTGGTCAACGCATATAGATTTAGTTAATAAAAAGTTGACTCATACTCTAGACGAACATAAGTTTACATAATTTATAAATAACTCTATTATCATTCTTTAAACTTAAGACTGATTCTAAATCTTAGAACTCAATTGAACATATTGTTGAAACAAAGTTATAAAACTTTGGGAGCATATCCTCTATCTTTGACCTTTAAACTCATATGTGCTAAGTTGCACCAATGACAATTCAAAAAACTTAACAAAGTAACCTTTGCAAACAAGGGTAAGCCACCGGCCATGTCTTGTTCCCCTTTATGGACAGCTAGCAAGCATATCACCCTAGAACCGTACCAAACATTTCTTAGCCCAAAATCTTCATGCTGATATAGTTGCATGAAATCAATAGTACATATGTACTCACTAAGTAGATTCCTTTAATGTTGTTTTGTGTACCTTCACTTTCAGAAATCAGGTGGAGCTTCAAAAAGTTGCTTGATCTTTTTTCTTCCTTGTTCTTTAGTGGGTGGACCACTCACCTTATAGGTTAGAAAGTTTAAAACTTAGGGTACACTATGTTTGTTTTTTATTTATTTTACGAAGAAACTTTACCCCAAGAATATTACTTTTGCCTAGGTAATTTAAAGTAAAGTCTTGGCCACTCACGAGGGAATAATAATTGGAATTCATTTCAACCATCGGATTAATGTGTATGTAAGAATCACATCACTTATTAATAATTGCATTTAGGTTGATTTTCGTATAAGCACATTAGGTAGAATTACTATATGTTTGGATTTATGGTGAAAAACAGATTATAAATTTTTTAGTTGTAGTTAGAAGTGTGTTGAACTTGAATAAGAACGGTCAAATACTAAAGCCTCACCCTATAGTACTTTCATGGTGAACAAGTAGACTCTCACCCTGAAGCCACACATTGGAGTCAATAAGTTAATCGCAAACCATCGAATTCGATCTAATGGTCTTTCGAAACCCACGCCATATTTATCAGAAGTTATTTTAATCGTTGATTATATATAATAAACTTAGGTAAGGGCCATAACAAGTATAATTTTTATCACTCTTAAAAATATATTTATTTACGACGTGATTTTTATGCCGCAAAGGTGAAAATTACGTCACGAATTCAACGTAACGTCGTAATATTTCACGAGTCTGTAACAGTTGTGGTAACTTTTTTGTCACGTGAAAATTATGCCGCAAAGTTGCATTGTGATTTTCACGTCACAAACATTTGTCACGTGGTTTTCACATCACAAAATTCTGCTGCTTATAGTTGCAGGTTTGTAGGTTTGTCACGTTACTTTCACGTCACAATTTTTTTATTTGCGCCGTGTTTTTCACGTCATCAATTTCTTCTTTGCGTCGTGTTTTTCACGTCACTAATTTAAAAAATAATTTAAGATTAGCATCGTGTTTCCCATGTCACAGATTTATTATTTATTTTAAAAAAATTAAAAATGAAATTAATAAAAAATTATTTACAAATTTATTTATTAATAATTTCAATTTATTAAAAACAAAATTAATAATTAAAAAATTATAAATTTATTTATAATAAAAAATATTAATTTCAACTAATAATTAATAATTAAAAATACTAATATTATCAAATTATAATTAAAAATATTAATTTCAATTAAAAATAATTAAATTCAAAATAGTTACAAATATTTTACAAAAATTAATATTTAAAAGGAAAATAACAATTAAAAAATCAATCAACATCACCCTCCATATCTTCGTCCACATCATCGTCCATTGAATTATTTGTCTGATTCCCTTGTTGTGAGAGCAATCATCACATTATTCCCTCCATCTCAATTTGGCTCTTCTTCATTTCCTCCATTTGGACATTTATCGCCACCTAACGTTCTGCCACCCCATGTATTGCAGCGAGCATGTTCGGCGACACTAATGCTTCCAATTGCATTGAGGCGACCCCTCTTTTTAGATGCTCTCATTTTCTTTGCATTTTTAGATCTTGCCTTATAACTAGGTGAATCCCAATAGACAAGAAGTCCATCAAAAATATCTTGTTCTATACAGTTAGGACGAATACCTAGCTCTTCCCAACGACTTCTAGTACGCTGTAGCATGTTAGAAAGTCGTATTGTTGTTCTGCCCCGTCAATTTTAAAATCCTAGCCTCGTTAATTGTTTCCCAAATACATCTCTCCTGCAATATTTTAAGACATTCAAGTATAATTGTTAAATGATTATAATTAAAAAAAGTAATTAAAATAATAATAACTTAAAATAAATTCATTATACCTTAAATTTGTTAAACCAAGCATCTTTATCACTCTTGGAAAGTTCTTGAAATCTCTTCCAAGATTTTTTATACATTTGTTGAATAACATAACTTATACATTGGTCAGCAATCCGACTTGGCTCAAAACTAAACAACAACAAATTGAATAAGTATTATTAAATCGAAAAAAGGTAACATACTTTACCATTATCTGTGAATTTTGGCAGTTCACAAACTCGGTTCCATACTTCACCTGATAACAATCGAGGGGGAGGCAAATCTGTTACTTGATCGTCTTTTTTGAAATCATTCTTGTTTCTTCTAAAGACATGATTTCCTGGTAAGAATCTGTGATGACAATCAAACCACAAACTTTCCTCTCTTTTCCAACATAAACGCCTTGGTGTATTTCATGCAATGCAGACAATCCATTTTGCCATGTGTATCCCAACTAGACAACATGTTATACGTGGGAAAGTCGTTAATAGTCCATATCAAGGCAGCTCACAAAGTAAAATTTTGTTTACAGGATATATCATAAGTTCATTCTCTAATCCACAGTCTCTTCAAATCATCAATTAAAGGTTGTAAATACACATCAGTTCCGACTTATGGACTTGACGAACCTGAAATGAGGCAAGTTAAAAACATGTATGATTTTGTCATGCACATCTTATGAGGGATGTTGTAAAGGGTTACAATAACTGACCAACAAGAATATCCACTTCCCGACACTTGGACATATGGAGTAAAACCATCAGAGCATAATCCAAGCCTCACATTTCTAGGTTGTGCAGCAAAATCAGGATGTATCCGATCAAAGGGCTTTCGTGCCTCGCCATCAGATGGATGTCGCATAATGCCAGAACTTGTTTTGTTTGTATGATGTCATGTCAATTGACTTGCACTGTTCATTGAAGCAAACATTCTTTTTAACCTTGGTATTATCGAAAGATAAAACATGGACTTCACTACTAAGGGTTTTTGTTTATGATCAATGACTTTACTACGAACTTTATATCTTTGACTCTTACAAAACTTACATTCCTCTAAAGCTCCATCATTAGTACCAAAGTCGTTGTCATAATACAACATGCAACCACTAATTCAACAATCAATCTTTCTTACTTCTAAACTCAACTTTGACACCAACCTCTTTGCATCATAAAAATTTGTAGGCATGTTATCTTTTATAGGAGTCACATCCAACATCATTTTTGCAAAGAATTCCAAACACTGATCAGGAATATTCTAATTTGACTTGACGGACAATAATCTCACACACATTGATGATTTTGAGTCTGACAACCCCTCAAACAACTGCGTATTCATTTCTTTCAACAACTGATAATATCTTTGCACTTCTTCGTTCGACAACTCTTCCCCATCAAAATATTCAAGTTCATCATAAGTCACATTCACCCCAAAATCATCGCCAACCATCTCATCAATCAGATTAAATTGTCCATCATATTTCATATATGCTCGACTACTTGAAGCATGCATATTAGTTGTCTCTGGTACGTTACTCCACAGTTCTTCTCCATTATATGTCCAAATCCAATAATTTTTAATGAAACCCCTTCTCTTCAAATGATGTTTTACTTCCTTTGGATCACTAATTATAGGTCTACATTCACATTTAAGACAAGGACATCTTATTCCTCCTTCACTTCGGCAACATTTTTGAGCAAATGCCCAAGTGATAAACGCTTTAACTCCTTCCTTAAAATTTAGTTTTAGTACACGTCTTTCTGGATACAGTCTATCCTACATCCAACTACGATAGTACCGATAATATTTTATACTGCACATTTGTACTATCATCCTCATTTTAATAAAAAAATGTGGTTTTAATATATGCAAAATAATATAATTTTTTTTCACATTATTTTAAACATAACTACATTTCATACTATATATGTTTAATCAAATTATACATTTCATAACTATATATACTTACTATAAATACTACATTTTATAACAATGTTTAATATATATACTTACTTAAATAAAAATAATACTTAATAATTCTTTACTTATAATATATTTCCTTCCTATAAAATTAAAAATAATTTTTTTTATATATTCTATTTTTAATAAAAATAAAAAATATGTTTTCTATTTTTAATAAATCTATATAACATATTCTGTTTTTAATAAAAATAAAAAATATCTTTTCCTATTTTCAATAAATCTATATTCTGTATATAATAAAACCTAACAAAATTGTTTTATAAATTATGTTTTTCATAAATACCAGTTTTTAATAAATTTATATTCTGTTTTTAATTGATATATAGTATATTTGTTTTTAATAAAATATAACATAATATATAATAAATATTAAATATAGCATAAAATCTATTTTTAATAAATCTATATATATTTTTAAAATAACATATTTTTAAAATAAAAGATAGTTTTGGATTAAATTATATATTAATTGTTTTGATAATATATATTAAACCTGATGTTATAAATTTTAACCTAATAAAAATAAACTTTATATTAACTATGTTCAAATTAATGTTTTTTTAATAATACAGTAAAAATCTAATATATTTTTTAATAATTTTACAACAACAACCAACAATCAAATAATTTCATATATAAAAATATGAAAAAATAAATAAATGAAATTGTAACAATACTTCAATGAAGCAACAACAAAGCTTGAACAATTTTCTTGAGTCTTGGTGAGATCTTGAATCTTCAAAAAATTTACCTTTGAACAACAAAGATAATAAAATTAAAATCATAAAATATAAACCATAAAATTTAAAACGAAGATTTAAAAAACAAAATTTGAACAAGAAATAAGAAGGAAGAAGTGAAAATTATACCTTTGAGACAAAATGAAGAAGTGAAATGGAAGCTAGAAGGTGGAGTTGGGGAGTGAAAATATGTGAAATTGAGGAAATCTAAAGAAGATGAGGGCTTCTGGAACGAGCGTGTTTTTTGGGATATATAAAGACTTCAACGACGTGAAAATCATGTCGCAACTTTCTAACGATTAGAAATTAGTGACGTGAATATCATGACTCAACATAAAGGTGTCAGTCAACCTACAACCATCAATTCGCTAGTCAATCAACTTTCCCTCTTAATTTTATTTATTTATTTTTGAATTTAAGGTTGCAACGTGAATTACACGTCACAACTAAAATTTTGAAAAATTCAAACTTTTCTTAATGTGGAAGCCTAATATCTTTATTTTTTTTATTTTACTTTTTAAATTGCGATGTGTTTTCCACGCCATAACATTTTCTTTAAAAAAATTTTATGCCTCCCCCATGTGCTAACGTTACTTATATTTTTTAATAATAAAAACACGTAGCGACGTGATAAACATGTCGCAACTCCCATTTGTTGCCACATATTTATCATGTTTTATATCACGTGGCTAGGGGTATGTTTTCTTGTAGTTCAAGTTATACCTCTTTAATCTTATTAATTTGAGTGTTGGAGTATTAAACATGCAGGTACGCCCCTTACTCATTACAATAAATAACGCTTTTTATGACGAAACTTTCATCTCGAACAAAAATTCCCTCACTTTTTATTAAGGTGCGCTATTTTTTATTATTTAATTAAAAAATAAAAAAAAAACATAAATTCTCTTATTTTTTCTTAAAATCGAGATAAAAAAACAAATCAGTACAAGCTTCGATTTCCAGCTATTGCAATTTATGATTCTATATGCTTAGAGCATCTTTAATGCAGGTTTTTAATAGTTAAGTTCTTTTTTATAGTTAACGATGATTATAAAGAATTTGTATTCGGCTATGACATGACATTTAATTCACTAACTTTTAGTTTCCGGCAATTATATAGCTAATGTATGCTATTTATTTTGAAACATATAATATTATTATTTATATTATTAAAGTCTTCACATAAAAAATAATTACAATTAAAAAATATAAAATATAGGGTCAAGTTTTAGTTTTTTATAAGCAACTATCATTAAAGTAAAAACAACTCAAATCAACTATAAATTTTTTAAATCCTACAAATCACTTTGGGCTCACAAAAAATATCTTAGTTTACCCACTTAAGATACTCTCACTAAAGATACTCTTATAAGTGTAAACAAAATGTTCTAACCCTTCAGTTTTCTATTTAACCAAGGCAAAAATAATAAGATTTTACTATAAGAGCACTCGTTAAACATATTTTATCATAATCCTTACTAATATGAAGTCGTCCAAACACCATTTTTTGGGATGGATTCAGGACAGAAAAATGTCGTTGATGTATTTTTTGAAATAATCCTCAGTTAAAGAAGGTACTCAGTTGATATATTACAAGTAAATAAAATCATTCTTGCTTAAAGTTAATCAAAGAATGGAGCTTAACCAACAATAAAGGGAGTTCAACCTTTGAAGAGTACTCAGTTGAAAGATTGCAAGTGTAAAAAATCATTTTTGTTTCAAAAATATTTGTTTTGATGGGTACGAAATAAAGTTTGGATATCACTGAAGATTTGTTCTAAACAATGTATTTTCAAGTGCGCATCTCTGAGATAGATTGCAAATGCAGAAAATTACAATGCATTTTACAACGTATTTTTAATATTTTGTGTAAATAATATTTTTAAAAAATAGCTTATTCATCTTGGTTTTCTTCTTGATCGAGGGGATAGTTAAGCTTTTTTTTTACTATATTCAACACCCTTAAACAAATCTTTACCGTTCATTGAATATTTATCAACGCTCAAGAATATGCCTTTGTGATCCGCGTAAAACCTAAGGAACATCCATTATAAAAACATGTTGAATATTGAAAAACTAACCTATATGAAACATGAAGCGCTTGAAACATAAATACGTTTAGAAAATTTCTCTAAGATGGATTGCAAGAGAAGAAAATTACTTGGGTTTGAGGTTTGTTTTCTTAAATATTTATTGAGCATAAAATCATATATTTGAATATTAATTTTATTTATCTAGCCCTTATTTTATTTGCTTTAGAATTGAATGCACGCAGGATCCAAAGAGAGGAACCTTGCAACCAACATGTGATCTTCCCTATGATTCAATAATTCGAAGATCTAAAATCTAGATATTCAAGGAATTTGATTTTTACCTTGTCCTCTAGGGAGTTTGATTTTTATTTTAAACAATATAGTATTCTACGTAAACAATATAATATTCTGGGTAAATAATGTAACAATTTTTTTATATAAAAAAAAAGAAATAATCTCACCCCTCGATTTTCAAAATAAACTGAGATGAAAGATAGACTAGTTTTGAAAATAATAAAAGTGTAGCTTATGGAGTTCGAATCCATGTGTGTTTAACTTTGCCTCTCGGTTTTAATTCCACCAAGATGATAAGTGGCAAGTTTTTATGTCGCCCTTCGTTACCTCGCTTCTATATCCGAGGTAATATGATTTCACGTCCGAGGTAAAAGGTGTTTTTTTTTGTAATAGTGACTCCACCTGCTGGAGATTTGCACCACCATACCAGAGAGCTTTCTATGACGACTTTTATCAATGCACTGTCAATCTTTTGTTTCATAACAGAATAATGGTGTCGTCTATGAGAATCATTTTATAATCCTCACGAAATTTTACATCAAATTCATTATACTCTTTTCATTCCATCACCGCAACCACTTTTGTTAACTGGTCTGATTGTTCTGTGTCGTATAACTGTTAGTAATGATATGCTTATAAATAACTCAACTAATTGTTCTGGAACATATGATATTCAAATGAATGATAAATCAGGAAAAAATAAAGTGTAGTTAGTAAATTGGCACAAGGATGTATCCTAGTTCTCCTTTACAAACAAGTGTAGTCCACTCCCTTCACACCTCGTGGGAGATTTCACTATGTTAGATCTTTGTACAAGCCTAACACCAAAACCTCTCTTACAATCTTATAACATAAACATCAACCTATACTGGACATTTAATTAAACCAATTCATATGATATTTTTCCAACAAATAAAAAGAACATCACTTCCTATTTGTAAACATCTGTAGAAAGTACAACTTTTTTCCTTATAGATAATGTCACCACACACTTGGTGAATAAATATAAAATTATGAATACAACTTTGTATAAGCTTTTCAACTTGCCTTGAGTTCTAAGATATAACAATTTTGATCTTCTCTTCCACTAGAATACAATTCAATAATGTATATAACGTAAATGCTCAATATGTTTAAGAAACTTTAATCGGATGTATGAAATTTATGCATCAAAAGTTTCTACCAAAAAGTTATGAATAAATAGAAATAATATATGAATCGTTTGAAAAATAAGATGGGAGTAGGTAATTTAAAATCTGAAGTTTTTTACTTTAAATACATCAAAATAAGCCTCTTGAAATGAGTAGCAATCCTTCAAATATGTTCATGATTAATTGCAATAATTTGAAAAAGGTTTCATGAATGATAACACTAAATTACATTGTTCATTTTGACACGATTTGAATTCATTTTAGTATCATTTTATCACAGTTTGTGGTGTTATGTTGGAAGTTTGTGCCTGTTTCAGGTGCTTCGGAAGTAGAAGTCATTACATGAAGAAACCAGACGAGAATGGAACGAAACAAAGAAAATATGGAGATTTTACACTCACAGCGACCTCTATGGCGTTCACCATAGTGATGGTCGTAACTTGGACCACTTGGGGCCCACAAGTGAAGTGAGAGAAGCAAATATGCATGGACTAGGACCCATGGCACCCACCATAAGGGCCCTAGGTCCGCCACCCTTTGGAAACTGCTCATGACTGAGTCTTACACTGCGTGGCGACCGCCACAGTGCATGGCGAACGCCATGCATTTCGTATCCTGAAAAATTGGAACAGTTATGGACTCACTCTTCCCCCACAGCTTCCATATGCTTGGGGACGTTTTTATGCAATCATAACACTATAAATCACTAGTTTTAATTAAATTTTGGATCGAATTTTTGTGCAAGCTTGAGAAGTTTAGCTTTAAGCATATATTCAGTACCAAAAAGTGTTAGTCTCTTACCTTTAATTTAGTTTCAACTTTTATTTCAGGTTCATTTATATTATGTAGATTTTATTTTAGGTCATTTATTTTCATGCCTTATTATCTTATTTCCACTGTTGTTCTTGCTCTGAGTTTTTATTCCTTTAATTCGTCTAAAATCATAGCATTAATTTGTTTTAAATCGTTTATTCCTTTTTAGTTTTAGTCCCCCTCTATATTTGAGATTTATAGCCTTAGATTTACATATCATCGATAGATAATAATAATGTTGATTATTGGTCCTTGTGGGTTCGATATTTTTGAAAACTATAATTGATTCCGTGCACTTGCGGAGTATCCCCATCAATGAACATGTGAAATGAAGAGGTATGACATTGATTAAGATTTTTCAAAGAGTTTCAGATTTCAATCGATTGTCGCAACATGTCAAACGATTGATGAAAGTTTACCGTTCAAAAATATCAAAAAAATTGCACTATGTAAATAGATTGCCTATACTCTTTCAATCATTGTCATTTAAAATTTTGCACTGATCAATCAATTGTTTCAATATGTTAATCGATTTTCCCTTGAAAGATGTGAAAATTTTGCTTGGCAGAGAATTTGATCAATCGATTGTGGCCTTAGGCCAACCGATTAAATTTGTGCTAAGTTAAAGATGCAACTTGAAAATGGTTGATGCAAAAATGTTAGGAATGATTTAGATGAAAATGTTTGAGAATGTAACATATATACACAAATGAATTTCCATTGGTACCTTAAGCTTCATGATTCAATCCTTTGATTTTCAAAGCTTATGCAATCTTGTTACTTGATTTTAATCTTTTTATTCTTTGATCTTTCTTCATTGATATCTTTTGTCTTCATCAAAACTAAGCTAAGATAGATGATGAACATTTTCTTAACAATCTTCCCTTTTTTTATGATGACAAAACATATTGATGGGAAATTTTTGCTTGAAACTTTATTTCTCCCCCTATCTTGTATATCTCCCCAATCTTGGATATCTCCTCCTTTATTTTGAAATTTAGGTTATATCTTTGGTATCCTTAAAAACAACAAAAACACCCATCTCTATTCTCCCTCATTTTAGACATTAACAAAAAAAAAAAAAGAGTAAAAGTCAAAGAAACATAATATATAAGAGAAATGTTATATTATATATATATATATATATATATATATATATATATATATATATATATATATATATATATATATATATATATATATATATATATATATATATATATATATATATATATATATATATATATATATATATATATATATATATATATATATATATATATATATATATATATATATATATATATATATATATATATATATATATATATATATATATATATATATATATAATCATCTTCTTCACAATGATTTGATGTCAATGATGATATCAATTTTAATGTTATTCAAATCATCTTTAATCATAAGAAAGTTTAATTCTACCATATCATATGGTCTTGTATCTTGAGAAACCAATCTTAATTTCTAAGTACCCATTTTTCTTTGGGTCCTCTTAGTTCCTTTCTTTACCCATACATACTCACCATAAGGAACACCATAGTTTCTTATGTAGCAAGCCTTAGGGGTATGAACTTTTTTGTTGCAATAAAAACATGTAGTTTTATGAACATGATTGTTTTTATATGCATATTAATTATTTCGAACATAATGCCTTTTAGGATGAATTACACCATGCACTTTCTTTGTTCCACATTTTTGAACTTATTGCAAGTAGCCTTAAAAAAGATGTTTTAACTTGTACTTGGTTTATCAAATTTGGAGCACCCAAGTCCGTATTTATCATTGGAATATCTTTGTTTACTTAACACATTTTACAAACAAATTTGACCCTTTTCATATTTCTCGATCACTTATTTTAGTTCAACCATATTAGATTCAACATATTGACATTTAGTACATGCTGAATTTTTGAATTGGTCTAATTCCTTTTTTATGTCATTAGCCTCACTTTCTAGAGATAAAACTAATTTTTTTTATTGGAACATTTTCTAGAAAGTTTCAAGCATTCCTCGTGTAATTCATGGAAAGCATTTTGAAATTCATCATATGAAGGTATATCATTAATTTCATAGTAACCTCATTTTATTCATCATCAAAATGGAGTTAATCCATTAATGCCATGTTTTCTTCTTCATCTAAAGATGAAATTATCTCATTGTCATCCCATACCACATATGCTTTCTTTGGCCTTTTGTCCTTCTTGATTTTGAATTTATTCTTCTTTTGAAGTGTAGGACATTCACTCTTGATATGTCCTCTTTTTACATATTCAAAGCAAGTAACATTCCTTCTTGGTGCTTCTCTTTTACTCATTTCTTTTGTCCTTTCCTTCTTTAAGAACTTTTCAAATTTCTGACTAGAGCATCATCTTCATCAGTAGTGGATTGAGATTCATCCTCTTGATTACTATCATGGTCTTTAACTCTAGTTCTTAAGGCAAGACTTTTAGGTTTCTTTTCTGAATTTTTATGCTTTTATATCCTTTCATGTTCTATCTCATGCTCTTGAAGTTTATTGAACAATGCGGCTGAAGACATTTTAGAGAGACTTTTCTTTCCCAATATTGCTATCACCTTTGGTTTCCATGCCCTTGTCAATGAATCTAAGGACTTTGAGATTCAAGTCATTATTTGTAAAGGTTTTTTCAAGATACATAAATGATTTATTAAGTGAGAGAATCTCTTTTGCAAATCAAGAATTAATTCATTGGACTGCATTTTAAACATTTCATATTATTGTGATAAAGTGTTTAATTTCGTGCTTTTTACCTCTTTTGTACCTTCATGAGTTAATTCCAAAATATCCTAAATCTTTTTCATTTTTTTTTATCGTGTGATACATGAAAGAATTCACCATTACCTAGGGCTTATTGAAGAATGTTCTTTGCCTTTTTGTCAAATAACACTTTCTTCTTGTCATCTTCATTTCAAAAGCCTTTTTCTTTTTCTTTTTCTACATTATTGATGATCGTCTTAGGAATGTAAGGACCATTTTCAACAAAATTCTATATTTCTTCTCCTTGTGATTCTAGATACACTTGCATGCCAATTTTTCAAAAGTCATAATATTCACAAACGAAACACAGAGCTTTGTTGTTGCTGCCACCATCTCAAAAAATAGGATTAGCAGAAGTAATCTCTATGGATCGAGGAGAAAGTTACCTTAACCTACTATGATTCCAATAGTAAGTATAGAGTGAAACCTAAGGGGGTGTGAATTAGGTTTTAAGACTTTTCTCATTTTTAGACAATGTTATGGTTCTTTTTATATTCTGGTTGATGCAAAAATGTTGTGAATAATTGAGATGAAAATGTTTGAGCACCTAACATATATACACAAATGAATCTCCATTGGTTCCTTAAGCTTCATGATATAATCCTTTTATTTTCAAAGCTTATGTAATCTTGATACTTGATTTCAATCTTTTTCTTCTTTGATCTTTCTTCATTGATAAGATTTTGTCTTCATCAAAACTAAGCTAAGATAGATAATAAACATATTCTTCACAGAACCTCCTATGTATAGGCTAGTGCACCTAATTTCTTCTATGTTAATAAAATCCAACTCACCGTACAACTAGCCATATCTGCCCTATCTCGTAAGACACACTGTCCATCTTTGCTTAGTGCACAAACCCTTCATTCACCCTAAAGTTAGTTATCTAGGAAGTCTTCTCTCTCATGTGCTTGCCTAGAGTGCCCATGGATGTGGCCTTGTGAGCATTACTTGTAGAAACTTGGCCTTGGCAAGTCCTTTGTGTGTTGCTTGGTGGTTTTTCCAGTCCTTTTCACCTGTTTTTGATAAATATGCAAGTAGAAAGTCCAAACAGGAATTTTATCATTTTTCATAGATAAATCAATTTTTTTTGTATTGATTGCTTGTAAAATAAGCCAATAAGTGCCTACTTATTTTACATAATTTTGGTACTTATCAACTCTCCCCGACTTATCTTTTTGTTTTTCCTCTAACAAAATCCACTCAAATGGTTCAAAAGTTTTGTAATGCATGTTTCATGATAAGTTTGAATGACTAGGTCAAATATTTTTGTAAAGTATTTAAACTACATGGTATTATTTCTAATGCTAGTTCATGATCAACATCATAAATATCCATAAACCATAGCATGATGATAAACTAACTACTTGACTAAAGTGATATTTCAAAACATATTTAGATCAACAAACAATTGTTTGTCAAAATCATGATCTCACTAGGTATCTCTCAATGGTTAGTGTTTCTATCATAATTGGATGATACATGAACTGCACAAACATTTTACATTTTTCCTAAGCTATATCACAGGATAAATTATCACTCATGGATCACTAAGGTATTCCTTTTTCTTGTAACATGATTAGGTTTAAAAAAATATTGGCTTTTCTTTGGATTGAAAAGCCTAAAGATAATAAATCTAAATTTCTTTTGTTAAATCATTATTTTTCAGAAAGTCTCTTTCTTCTTGCACTCTTTTACATTCTTTTGTTTTTTGGTTATTTTTCTTTTGTATGATTTTGAATTTTGATTTTTTTCAAAAGCAAATTTCTTTTTATTTTTATTTTCACCATTTCTTACTTGACTTTATTTTTTCTACGTTTCCTTTTATGTTCCAACTTATTTTTTTGAAATACCGTTGCATTTTTAAGTGCTCTCCTATCCTTAAGACAAGGTGGAGAACATTGTTTTTCTTTAAAATCAACTAAGGGTTATAACATTCAAAGAATTTTTTTCCATTTTTGTTCAAAGGGGTTGTCAAAGGATCTTACTAGGTAGGCTTTTTGGACAAGTAGTTTCAAAATCAAACAGTGTCTTGATCATGTTCATGACTTCAAACCTGTCAGGTAATAGCAAGACTGATGCAAAATACACATAGTTAACATGCATGTCCACTTTCATTATTTAAATAAAACATGAGGTTGAACACATCTTACTTTGGTAGGCTAAAGATTCTTGACTCGAATTGACATGTTTTCATTAGACAATAGTAAAATCAAACTTTACGTAAGCAACTAATTCATACCCATGTTATATTTCATAAATAGTTAAATATTTATCATGAATGAAGAATTTAAAAGAATAAGAACTCTTTCATGTCATTTGTTCTTGACTTTTTCATTCATCTAGCCTTTGTGATCCATGCATTTTGGTTGTTCACCCCATCATCTGAGCCATCCGCAGACAAACCTTTGAAAATAAATTTTTCTAACATTTCCTAAAATTGAACAATTATAAATCATGAAAACATTAAAATTTCACAGATATATATATATATATATATATATATATATATATATATATATATATATATATATATATATATATATATATATATATATATATATATATATATATATATATATATATATATATATATATATATATATATATATATATATATATATATATATATATATATATATATATATATATATATATATATATATATATATATATATATATATATATATATATATATATATATATATGTGTGTGTGTGTGTGTGTGTGTGTGTGTGTGTGTGTGTGTGTGTGTGTGCGTGCGCTTTAGGTTATCCATTGCATTCCACCCCCTGCAGAAAAGATATGATTATCCATTGCATTTCACTTAGACTTTATTCTGTACAGATTTCTCGTTTAGCCTAATATCCTCAAGGATTTCTCTCTTAGCCCCATTTTGTAGCAAAGAGCACTAGGCGCATTGTGTGGCTCGCTCAACGAGCTTCCTGCTACAACACATGTACATGTTTTTTTCTTGTTCAACTTTCTTATCATGTGCACATCAATATTCAAGGGAGAAAGATGTTCATCATCTAAATACCCAGAATATGTTGGACACTTGAGTGTGCTCAGGTACAAACCTACTCATCCAAGTCTATTTTTTATGGACATTTGTTAGTAACATAATACATAAAAACAAACAAACACAACTAACAAAATATTGTTCAACAAGTAATTAGATTAAAACTATACAAACTTCACAATGATAACGACATAAGCTTCAATCATCAGACTCATACTCCTTTGAAGCCTCTTAGTATTATTCCTCTTCCTCTTAATTTGCATTATTCCATCCACTACCACTTACCTCCTCGTGCATATGCCATATCCTTACTTCTTCAAGATATAATGGCCTATATTCAGGCCATTGAAGTTCATGCACAAATTCATCTCTGGTTGCCATATGATTGAAGGAAGAGTTTGAATTTTGAATTCTTAACTCTAACTATACTTGTAAAAGAGTACATTTATACATGTCCCCTACAAGGGAAAGAAGACTCAAAAGCCTTAATAGGTTTATAACAAAGTATAGTAGTTAGGGCTTTCCCACAAAGGCGAAAAGCCTTATACTGTAATGTTTTTAGGTAGTTTATTAGACCTGCACCTGTGAGGTGATAGGCCTTGGTGATGATCGATGATGTTTAGTAGCAAGCGTATAGTTACAATAAATGTGAGTTAAGACTGTAGTAAGATTTGTGCTATTTAAGGTGTGGAGAATCTGTATCACTTAGGGTCTACCAATTAGGATATGTCCTTCTCCCCTGGATGGCATATGTATTTATAGAGGTCCCTAAAACCTAGGGTTTAAGTCACCCTTAGTGACTCCAGTCGTTCCCTTCCTCTCGGGAGAATTTATTGACCACCTATATTTTAGGATTTAGGGGAGAATCCTTATTTATTAACTCACAAGTTCGGGTTACTTTAGGGCGATTCTTTGGGCCATTGCCATGGCGACACGACTCCTGCACAAGGGAGCCCTGGTTTAATACTTCCACAAATATAACACTACATAGTCTCTGAAGCACGAGGACTTTTTTAACGGCGAAGTGTTTTTAAACTCTTGGAGTGTGTGACTGTCCAAGTCAATAATTTCTCTAGGGGAGGGCAAGTCCCTGATCTGGGGCAAGTTCCTCAGCTGAATGTATCCATATATAAAGGATGAAACCCCCAAATAATGACAAGCCTCTCAAATGAAGGTGTCTATCTATCATGACCCTCAATGGATGAGTCAGCTACTATATGTCCTCAGTTTAGCTAAGAAATGTCAGTCAGAGATGTCAATCAAGACCCCTGTATTTGTGCTTACTTTTATTTAATGTGATCAATCATGGCCTATTTTTTGAGACCTTAAACATTAGTGGCAAATTTCAAAAACGTTTTAAGTTTTTTCTAAAACCTTGAAGGGATTCAGAAAGTCTTTTATGCTTTCTACTATAAAATACTTCCCTCTTCAAATTTAATCCGTTTTACCCTTTCTATGCAAGTCCATTCAAGCTACTTCCCTTTGTCATCTCTTTGCTCACAACCTTTTCTCGGGTACAAATTCTTTCTTCCTTCTTTATTTCCTATAATGGATTTTGCGAAGGTATGCTTGAGATGAGGTTTTTACACTAGATGTGGGGATTTAGGTAAGTAGTCCCTTTCTGAAGATTATGACACCGACGATGACTTCTCTTTGATCTACTGTCTCGGGAACAAAATGCCTTCCTCATCCTCCGTGTCCAAGGATGCTAGTGACTTTATGTCTAGTTACATCTCCTAAGAACAAATTGATCATTTTTGATCGGGAGTAGATGTTTTCTCTTTATAAGATGAGGATCGGGTCGTATTGGAGATTTGTTCATAGTCGGAGAGGGTGAACTTTCTCGTTTACTTTGAATCTTCTTTAGTGTACCTCTACTCTTACCTCCCTGTTATCAAATACGTGGGAGTTCTCCCCTCTTCCCTTTTTTTGTGGAGATTTTGGGAATTATTAATGTCACTATCTCCCTACTGTTTCCCAATAGATGGGGCTATATCAGGGCCTTTGAGATGCTTTTCGAGGAGCTGGACATTACTCCGACCATGAAGGTCTTTTTCTCATTCTTTAACACTAACCCATCGAAAGCCAGCTGCATGTCTCTCGGTAGGTGACCAGTGAGAATCCTTTTTACCTCTCACTTTAATCATTATAAGTATTGGAATAACAAGTTTGTCCAATTGAGGGGCGAGACGATACTCTAGGGATGTTAGGATCTGATGGGCCCCCCTTCTTTCCTCTGTCTTGGATGATTGATATAGTAATAATCATATATTACAGAGAAGTAATTAATCTTTAGTTGGGAGGGGCAAGCATATCACTGCCTATATAGGTAAATAGTTTTTATCTTCATTTTGTAGGCTTTTGTATACCATTTATGATCTGTGTATTGTTTTGTAGATTAAATCGCAAATATTTTAATCGAGGAGCATAAGAAAAGATGGGAGAAGCTTAAGTCTTCTAGTACGAGTACCAACATCCCAGAAAACCGTCTTGAAGGTTTCATCTTCAAAGGGAAAAAGAGGTTGGGTGAAAAGTCAGCTCCAAAATCACCAGATTTCAAGGCTCAAAGATTAGAATAGGGTTCCCTTTTGGTCATCGACAAGGATGAAAATACAATACACTATGCAGTCGGGGTTCCTTCATCCTGGTGGAATGATGTTGGCATTGACACCCTTCGATTCAAAAGCTCTTACCTCCCTTTTTCAAAAGAGTTCCCTGCTGATTATCAAGCCATTTGCTCAAAGCTAGTCTCGGCCACTATGAACATGAAGGACGCTCTTTTGCTGAGGGCACTCATGCTACATGATGTTAAATAGGGAAGGCTTGACAAAGTGCTGAAAGAGTTAGAGGCAAAACTTAAATATAAGATGGAGGCCTAAAATAAGAGTCAAAGGATGTTGCAGTCCCTCCAACAAGACAAGGAGAAGTGAGAAAAAAGGTTGGTCATTGTTTAAGCCAAGACCAAAGAGATATCTACTGAGAAGAAATCTCTACAAGATTCTTTAAATGCTACTTTCATGCGCCATAAGGGTTTGGAAAAAGAGGTTTTGGATCTAGGAGACAAGGTATTTTCTTCTTCCGGGGTCTACTTCAACCATGTTAAATGTAACGCTCTGTATAATATATATTTAAAACAATATCATATAAGTGTTTATTTGTTACTAACACCATCATAAGTGCCTATATGCATAATTCATATACTTAACCATTTACAAAACATAAAGCAAAACTTATGGTATAAGACATGGAAATTAGCCAAAACAATAAAACTAAGATCTAATTATAATATCCTTCATTGTACAAGAAGATAATATAGGAATGCACAGCAGAAAAAGCATAATCCAAGCTTCTCTTGAAACATACAAGCACAATCTCACTTGTAAATCATACCTGCAAATAATACCTGAATGCAACAACAATAATAGGGTGAGATAATAATCCCAGTGAGTTCCCCTATCATATGGGTTCATTCGAATCTATAAGATTCTAACCAATTTCTATCTCAAGTCCAAGGGAAATGGAATAAGACTTGAGTTCACACAATTTCTGATGTATGGAAACATGACTCTTAAATTCACCAACTTAAACAATCACTAGTCAGAAACTATACTAAGGCATCCCCTTTTCCCGTCCTCACCTATGTTTAGGACTTTCGGCCGGGTCATGGATCCTTGTAATGTACTTGACATACGAAATGGATTCAGATTCAAGGTGATTTCCATATGAATCTTTGCTTCTCATGGTAACGTTCCCCATCTCAAGTGTTTTACCCGTTGGATCCATTCTTACTCACACACAGGGATCAAACCTATCAAGTACTAGTGCGTACATTCTGGAGGAGCGCTCTACATAAGCCTCAACTCTAGGAATGACACATCACAAGGGACTGTTTCCAACTACATGATCACAACATAAATATTATTGTATTCGACAATCGAAAGGCGACACATTCACCTTATTTTCAAAGTAATACAGCCTAAACATGTTCCATACATAGCTCTCATTAAAACTAGACAACTTCTTATCAACGATACATACCTAGGCATCATGGCACAAGCATTCCATCTATTTTATTTATTATTGTGAGGGCAAAGTGTCTTATACTTGGTTATAGTTGTTTCAATGATGTCAAAACATATATAGTTAGAAAAGTGTACTTTGGACGGTATCATCGAGTTGCATATGCATCCTTTATTTTTCTAGTGTCAAGCATTTGTCAAAATGTGTCTTGGTTCATATGGGAAAAGCACTGTATCAATTCTATGTGAGTTTGATCATGTTGGTTGAGTTAGAGATGCATTAGGAACACTTAGAAATAGCTAAACATATCAAAATTAGCCTTTTTGCAAGTTCTGAGTCTTTGAGTCGACTCAAAGCTTGCTTAGGTCGACTCATACTGTGTACATTTGTATTTTTCAAAATTGGGTTGCTTTGCATTGATGCATGGACCTGTTCCAGTCGATGCAAAGATCGTTTTTCTGCATAATTCTAAACTCGGGAGAGCTCAGGTCGACCGTTCGCTCATTTCTTATTAATTTTCTATTATGTTTATCATTCAAAGAGACTGTTATGTTGGTTATTTGGTTATAGCTTTGCATTTATATTGAGTTAGCTCATTCTTCACAAAATAACAAGAAAATTGAAAATATACACTGATTTGGTTCTCATCATCTTCATCCTCTTTCTTGGATTTTCTGAACAAATACACATAATCGTTTTTGTTGTGCATTCTGCATCATCGAGGTGATAACGTCCAAACATAGGATCGGTGTATCGGGTTTGGGTTGAGAAATCAGTGGGTTTTTGTTTAATAAAACCTTTAGGGTTTTGTCCTCCAAGAATCTTGGATTTTAGGGGTTTTGCACAAATCGTTCCTTCACAGACTCAGCCGAGCGAAGGTAATTAAAGAACGGGAGGTTCTGTCAATTTAGTAGTATTAACAGAAGGATTATGGAAATAAGGTTTGGGTTCGAATTGTTGGTGCTTGAAATCAGTCGGGAAAGAATTGAAGACTAGAGGGTTGTCCAAAGGTGGTGCCGTAATCAGAGGTTTACTCATCACATTTGAAGGACTTGATTCACCTTAAATCAAGGGAAGAGAAGGCATAGGCTCGACATCGACGTTTGGGATTGGGTGTTTGAATTCTATTTCTTCTCTTGTAAAAATAATTTACAACAAGTTATATTTACGACTCTCAATTCTATTTTTAGAATTAAGGGCAGACGTACCCCGAGCGAGGACGAAGAGGGAACTGCCTCAATAAATTGGTGTTCTCTCTTTTTACTATTTTCATTGCTGAATTTTGATTTTGTATGCAAACATATTGGTTGATTAAAATTCTGGTGTATGTTAGTGCTGAAACATTTTTAGAAACCTCATTACAATCCGTTTGATTGTGATCGGAAAAGCTTAGCACTATGTTCACTTATTGAATTTTACTTAGGGTGCGTCGCACACCAAGTGTTCGACTAATTGCTTGAATACAAACTTTTAAGTTGTTGTTCAATTTGGTTTATATTCTACAAGCATTGGAAATTGACCAACTTTGAATGAACATAATCTTATTGATTCGTGTTCAAACTATTGATTCATTTTCTCGTCTTTATCGGTATTCTATATAGGCGTAGCGTATATCCGTTCTTTTTTGTAACAGTTTGTTTAGACGATTGTAGTTCCTCGGCTGCTTCCGCTTAACACTCTTAAAAATCAAATTATCTTAAGCACCGACTCTGTTTAAAATAAGTGATATATTCAACCCCGTCTAGATCATTATCATCATCTAACAATTATGTCCTAATCACTTTACTAGTCCACTCTAATAATTGGTATCAAGGGTTTCCTCACCATTCTTATAGTCTTTTAAGCATGTTATCACACACCCAAACATTCAATCAATATTCATATATGACATAACACAATCATCATACATGAAAACACACATATGGTAATTCAACATGTCAAACATAATCAATATAGTAGTTCACATACATAATAAGGCACACAAGCCACCACTATCCTCAAGGTCATTTCCACAATCAATTTCAATCCAATGCTATACTATCAACCAACATCTATATCTATATCTCAACTCTTATCAATGCATATATATATATATATATATATATATATATATATATATATATATATATATATATATATATATATCATGATGTGACTTATAACATGCTTAACTAATACATGACTAACCCTATCATTGATGGTCATAATTACAAGTTCCAATTCACTATCTTATAGAGCATTAGAATGGTTTTCCAATGCTTCTGAACGCGCGTCAAACGAAGTAATGAAACTCAAGTTATGGGGAAAACAAGAATCAAGCAATTTTTCTTAAGGAAACAGGGTATAGGTCGGCCTATGCAGGTTTCAGGTCGGCCTATGGTAGTTTAAGGTCATGCTCAAATAACAACAACATAAGGACAACATCATCATAGTAGTAAGAACAATCAACAATAGAGAAACAATAACAACAACAATTTCAGGCTTCAATACACAAAACCCTAACCCAATATTTGCATGCTTTTTCCCCTAAAGCTAACTATCTGTGGGACTCACCTAGGTTTGATGATGAAGATGATGAAATTTGGTGAAGAAGATGATGAATAGTGATGATGATGAAGATGATGATGGTGAGGAAGATGATGAACCCATGGCTTTTCCTTCTTCTTCCTTCCTTCCTCTTCTTCTCTTCTTTCCCCTTCCCCTTCCTCTTTCTCTTCCCTTTTTCTTTCTCCCTTTTCCATGCTTTTTTACTTTTCTTTTCTCTGGTAACTCTCTCTCTCTCTCTCTCTCTCTCTCTCTCTCTCTCTCTCTCTCTCTCTCTCTCTCTCTCTCTCTCTCTCTCTCTCTCTCTCTCTCTCTCTCTCTCTCTCTCTCTCTCTCTCTCTCTCTCTCTCTCTCTCTCTCTTCTTATCTCTTCTTATCTACTTCTTCTTATCCTTTTTTTTTCTTTTCTTTACCACCACACAAAATATTTACATACCAAATAATATATAATATAATATTAGGTAGTAATACAAAATATCCCAATTTATATTTTGTCATCCAATACAAATTGATCAATTATTAATGTTACCAAAATGTCCCCTCTTGTACTTATTAAAAATGACCATTTTCTTTTAATATTAATTGATCTCTTCAGGGTCTGCTAGTTACTTTATTGGTCTATAATAATGACACTTAAAGCACTTACGAGCTTCAATAATCCAATTGATACCCAATTGAGCATTTAAGGAAATATGGAGTATTAAACTCTCCCTCATTAAATTGAAATTCATCCTCGAATTTCCTCTTCTCAATGAACACTACTCCTCGTACCACCCTCAAGGATCAGCACTTGACTTAATCTTAGTTAAACTTCTGATGTACTTGATTCCTTTCAACTTATTTCATAGATCAACTCATAACTTCTCAAACCTATTGGTCTTGACCATACTCTCATTCCAAGGTGTGGTTAACTTCTAACTTGCTTTTTCATAATTCATCTGTAATTCCATCTTAAAACATTTACAACTCCACTTTTTTCTACCTAGTCACGAAGCGTAATCATAACATCTTATCATGGATCGGATAACCAAAGCTCATCAAATCTCTATGATATGATTTTACTAATCCTTTGGCTATACGCAACATGGACGACCATTACCTTATAAATCCTTCACATTGACAACAAATTTATAATCTTTCCATCAACTTCTTTATTAGTCCTAGTTAATCTGGTG
The DNA here is from genome assembly GCA_963859935.3 of Lathyrus sativus. NCBI lineage: Eukaryota > Viridiplantae > Streptophyta > Magnoliopsida > Fabales > Fabaceae > Lathyrus > Lathyrus sativus. The sequence continues at coordinate 519,647,353 of OZ012736.1, forward strand.
CTATACATTGTAACCATTTACACATGACACGTTAATTCTTCCGTACTATACCAATCAGACAACACCCTTAGCACGAGATTGTGTTACTTCCATCCTTACGAGAAACTATACCCTGACTCTTGTTAATCTGAATGAACTCTTTCATCCGTTAATTTCCAATGCATAACTCTGATCCCAACACTGGAATATTTCAAATTCTTGGGCACCACTAGTTAGCTAGCAGTCTGCGTAGGAACACACTTATCCGTTGGAGTGCCTACTAACCAAACGGTACAAGAACCTTACTTACGTCCAATAGTATAATAAATTTCTTGCTAAATTACATAGTTGTTATAATAGATTCAACATTCTCCAGACGACGAATATACAAGAATTATGACTACAATCATAAACATATACAACCTTCAATTCCCTTATGAGCTCGAAACAATTTTTCCAAATTAGCTTAACAATTCCCGATTTAAGTTACTACATTCCATCCCAAATCCTCTTTTAGAATTCCAGTTCATCACGACTTCTGTTGACACGAGATCTCAACCAATAGCAAGATGACACTCTCATGGATTCTAAAATTATCCACGAGTCACCACTCCCAGAACTTGAGTCTCCATAACACAAATTTCAGTTTCCACACTACTCATCGATTCACATATAACACTTCAGACACCTTTGGAGGTTACATCGCACATCTTATCAAAATCCATTCTTTTCAAGCGTCTTCTTCCCTTTTACAATCTAAGTTACATGCTTAACTTTGGAATGTCGAATTCCCACTCTTACTTAGAGGGATAACTTTAAAATATCTTCAACTGGTAAAGTACATTGCACACATTTAGTACCACCATCACGAGTCTATATCTGATGCCATGAACTCGCGAGACATAACAAACGCCATGTCCCTACTATCCTTTTATACCTTACTAAATTATGCGCAAAAGTTACCAAATTGTTCCCGTAAGGTCACCACAAGTCCTTTCCCACTTCACCCTTAAGGTCCTTAGAAATCATAATAGTAATATATCCAAGATTCAATTATACTGAGTACGGTTCATAAGATTATTTCCATAGGTCGAACTTCTTTGGTATTCATACAGATAATCAACTATGCAATACCCTTCTATATATTCCAACTCCTAAGTTGTCATAGACATATCATGTCAAGCACACAAACTCATACCCTTACTAGAATTCCTTAGTGAGAACCAAAACAAAAGCTTTCTTAGTCCAATAAAAGGTAGATTTGGAATACTTTGATCATTACGGGAAATTCTTCCACTCTTGACAACCAAGATAATACTTCCCCCTAAAGAACCTTTACATCCCTCTCATGCTTATCGAAACCCCTTATTAAATGACTTGTAATCGACAATTCTTGCCAACTACCTACAAGACCACCCGATATAGTTTGCTTTATGATTTCCACTTAGTCCATATTGATTCTTCGTTTTCTCCTCGTGGTTTTCCTACAATCCCACTTCTTAGAACACAGTTCTCACTGGTCAACAAAGAGTGTGGTATTTCGCATCTGTCTCAAGACTAGAAATCCATCACGTACACTTGTGACCACAATGCTACTACCACATGTCTGATAATACCAAGGTGTAACTTCTTCCACTCAACTTCAAGTTTCAAAAGTCTTCATGAGTGAACAACCATTACTGACACATTCTTACCTTAATCTCAACAAATCTTAATAATTCCATTATACCTTTATCCAAAATCACATCATGTTACCATTTCATACTACAACGTTGATACCATTCTTTATTCTATGTTTGCTTTCCTTCCTAAGATATTTCTCTTAATTCCAATTATAAAAATCATCCTATTAAAGTTTCCTTGAATCCAAATCACTTGTTGTCTCTTTCAATACAAACCTCTCTTGCTTATACCATTAGAACATTTGTTACTATAAAATACTCGTCCCTTCTATAACACATTCTCTTATAATTGATCCTTGGGTAACTTATAATTTCCAAATTAGTCTCTCAATGAATACTGAATTCCTAATGTATTATCCTAAATCTGGTCTCCCTTCAAAGACTTAATATACTTGAGTTATCTCCTACTTCTCGTCTGATACACACATACTTCACTTGGAACATACAGTCAGTCGTGTCCTCATGTCTCCCATTATACTACACTGCTACCTTAGGTTCCTAACAAAAGTTGAACATATTTAACTCTCAATCTCTCAACCACTTAAAGATACCATTCTAAACATACTCTGGTTCTTCCCAGATGCCACAGTGCCCTTAGAAACGAATACAGACAGATAGGCTATCCCCTTTTAGAATTTATGTCATACTCTCAACAAAACATCCTTCTTCCTCACTGAATGGAATGACTTGAAATTCTTGTCCATACCTGTGGTCAATCCACCTTTACTAGCAAAATCGCATATTCTTCAAACTTCAACAGTTCATCCGACATAAATCCTCAACTTCCTGATTCCATCAGCACTACCGGATTACTTGAACCATACATTTTCCTTTAATCAAATGCTATCGGAAGCACAAATTTTACTAAGACGTCAACTGAGCTGACCAAAACTCCTTACTTTCTACTCTTGGCTTGAGCCTACCCTTAAGGCACAAGTTCAACCAACACTTCGGAGTCCTCGTGGTCGCTTAACCATGGTCCTACCTACCATATATATAACATTAGGTTGATCATGCCTAATACTACATGATATGATATTAAGAACCATGTCGTCAAGACACACTTATGAGGCAAGAATAGATTTACTTATGATGTTTCAAGGCTAGGTCGAGGATACGACCTGCTCTGATACCAAATATAACATCTTGTATAATATATATCTAGAATAATACCATAAAAGTGTTTTATTTGGTACTGACACCATCATAAGTGCCTATAGGCATAATTCACATACTTGACCATTTAAAAAACATAAAACAAAACCTACAGTACAATACATGGAAAATAGCCAAAATAATAAAACTAAGATCTAAGTACAATATCCTTCATTGTACAAGAAGATAATATACGAATGCACAACAAAAAAAGCATAACCCAAGCTTCTCTTGAAACATTCAAGCACAACCCCACTTGTAAATCATACCTACAAATAATACCTGAAAACAAAAAAAATAATGGGGTGAGATAATAATCTTAGTGAGTTCCCCTATCTTATAAGTTCACTCAGCTCTACAAGATTCTAACCAATTTCCATCTCAAGTCCAAGGTAAAGGGAATAAGACTTGAGTTCACACAATTCACGATGTATGGAAATATGCCTCTTGAATTCACCAACTCAAACAATCACCAGTTGGAAACTATACCAAGGTATCCCCTTTTTCCCGTCCTCATCTACATCTAAGAAATTCAGCCGAGTCATGGATCCTTGCAATGTACTTGACATACAAAATGAATTTGGATTCAAGGTGATTTCCACATGAATCATCGCTTCTCATGGGACCACTTCCCATCTCAAGCTTTATACCTGTAGGCTCCACTATTACTCACACACAGGGATCAAACTTGTCAAGTACTAGTGCGTATATTTCGGAGGAGCGCTTTATATAAGCCATAAATCTAGTAATGACACATTGCAAGGGATTATTTCCAACTACATGATCACAACGTAAACATGATTGTATTCGAAACTCTCTTCTCCATATTTTTCTTCTTTTCTTGCCTTCTTCTTTCTTCTTCTTTCCTTCTCCATATTTTTCTTCTCCGTATTTTTCTTCTTTCTTGCCTTCTTCTTTCTCCCTTCTCCATATTTTTATTCTTTTTCTTTTCTCTAATAACTCACTCTCTTCTTATCTCTTCTTACCTACTTCTTCTTATCCTTCTTTATCTTTTCTTTACCACCATACAAAATATATACATACCACATAATATATAATACAATATTAGGTAGTAATACAAAATATCTCAATTGATATTTTATCTTCCAGTGCAAATTGATCAATTATAAATTATACCAAAATGTCCCCTCTTGTACTTATTGAAAATAGTCATTTTCTTTTAATATTAATTGATCTCTTCAGGGTCTGCTAGTTACTCTATTGGTTCCAACTGATGACACTTATAGCACTTACGAGCTTCAATAGATCCAGCTGATACCCAATTGAGCAATTAAGAAAATATGGGGTATTACACTAAAGAATTGGTTCTCTTCCTCTATCCTGATCTGGTTTTGAGTCTCCTAGACTTTCTAAAAGTCATGCTAGAATGCATGTTGGTGAATGAGGAGTGATTGGTAAATTAGAAAATGTACTAATCTGCCAGTGTAGTAATACCGGTAGATCTTGGAATATCGATCTCAAGGATTATGTGAAGATATTGGGTTCGAGTTTCACTTCAGTTAAACAAAATCAATTGGGGTTTTTCTGAGTAGGTTTTGATTTCAAAAGATTAAATAAGAGTAAAATAGAGCAATGTAATAGAGTAGAAAGTAATATGAGCAAAGCATGCTAGGAAGGATGGGTTGAACCTGAATTATCAACAATCCTAAATTGACCTTGTAAAAACTTATTTTATCCCTACATATTACCGGTTCCCGAGAGTGTTTGCTCATAAGTCATTAGTGAGAAACCTTTAAACATTCAAACTAACTCTTATGTCCATAGTGAATTACATATGAAATTAAGTAAATAATTATCAAAAGGATAATGGTTTCTATATCGTATCGCTACTCCTTGATGCTATCTAATATAAAATAATTCAATCAAGTGCTACTGTTGACAGTCCTTCCTAATAGGCAACCGTAAATAAATTCTCAATTTTACCTAAAGAGAAAGTATTAAACTCGAACATAAGTAAATAATATAAGAAGAAAATATCAGTCACTACAAGGTTCAATTCAGAAAAATTAACAAATTCAAGAACAAGGACCACCCCCTAGCTTTGAGGGGTTTAACTAGTCATAGTAATAATTATAAGCATCTTGAATTTGACAAACATTACACAAAGATTAAAGATGAAAAGTCTTCAATGGTGAAATATCTTAATGATGATGTTCCACCTTGCTTCTACCGTGTTCTCCAGTCTTCAATTTGTTTTTTTTCTGTCAAAAATCAAGTGTTCCCTCAAAAAACCACTACTTGCTGCTTAATAATCTAAAATTGGGCTTTTTTTGCTTCTGGGATTCCTATATGCGAATTAACCCGTGCCATATGTGTATGTCTTTGCTTCCAGCACCTAATGCACACATGACAGCGTATGGCAGCATATGGGCAGATGGTTCATGCATCCTATGATACACGCATGGACACCCTCATACGCGTATGGAAAGAGGGTGTTTCTTTTAGGCCTTGGCACTGCCTAATACGTGTAAGGTAACATATTTGGTATGAAGAGGTTCCTCATATGCGTATTGACACCCTCATACGCGTATGGGCAGTGATGGTTTTTCTTTTGCTCCTTAGGCTCCAACTTATGCATTTTGGCATAGATTTTATCCCTTTTCTCTTTTTCTCCAAACCTGTCAAAAACATGAAAACCTTCCCAAAAATATCAAAATATACTAGAAATATTTAAAACATCGACAATTACGGAACTAAAGAAATTGACCACTAATTGACTCAAACATCATAACAAATGCAGGTAGATCACATATTTCTAATGTTCTAATGGTTATAAATATAGAAAAATGGTGATTTATCAAGGAGAAAGTGGCTTCTTCCGAAAGCTCTACTCTCAGTGAGGGAACTCATGGCCATGATGGGGAAACAGATGGCAGTGAGTCTGCAGTCCCCCGCCCAGAGAATGTTGTTATGAAGGCGGTGATCCAAAAAGAAGAATGATTGGTTTTTGTTTGTATAGTTGCTCCTAGTGGACCTTGTATTTCTGTTCCCCTTTGAAGGGTTTTTGTTTGAATTTATATACCCCTTTGCGAGATTTTGTAATTATTATGAAAAACTAAGTCTTTTTGAGGTGCCTTTATATTAACTACATTTATAATCATCTTGCTTGTTTATAACCCTCGCCTAAGGGTGATTTTTTCATGATTGCCCCTGTGAGTTGCAAGGATACCACCTTGGGGATCTAGAAAATGTGATCAACTCACTAGGAGCTAAGGATCCAGAGATTGATCACCTCATTGGGAGGAAAAGATCCCACTTAAGAATTCAACAATTTGATTGTCTCATTGAGCATCAAGGAACCCACTTAAGGATCCAGTGATTGATCATCTCGTTAGGTGACAAGGATCCCACTTAAGAATCCAACAATTTAATTGCCTCATTGGGTGGCAAGGATCCAACTTAAGGACCCAACGATTGATTGCCTCAATTGGATACAAGGATCCCACTTAAAGATCAAGTTAATTGATTGCCTCATTGGGCGGAAAGGATCCCACTCAAGGATCCAACAATTTGATCGCCTCATTAGGAGACAAAGATTACACTTAAGGGTCTAATGATTGATTGCCTCATTAGGCGGTAATGATCCAACTTAAGTATCCAAATATTGACTACTTCATTGGGTGGCAAGAGTTTCACTTAAGGATACAACAAATTGATCACCTCATTGGGCAACAATGATCCCACTTAAGGATTCAACGATTGATCGCCTCATTAAGCAACAAAGATCCCACTTCAGGGTTTGATGATTTGGTCACCCCATTAGGTGACAAGGATCCAACAATTGATTGCCTCATTGGGCAACATGGATCTCACTTAAGGATCCATCAACTTATCGCCTCATTGGGTGACAAGGATTCCATTTAAGGATATAGCGATTGATCGCCTCATTGTGCATTCTTCTCTTGAACTCTTAAGTTTCCTACAAATAAATGGATACCCAAACATACATACTTTAATATAATGGAAAGTGAGGTGCCTCATTAAAAACCATTTCCCCTTGTAAGAACAAAAAAGGGAAAATAGTGCACCCTATAAAGTAACTTGTTCTTTACAATTTGTAGAGATACAATACTCGCCCATAAAAATAAAACAATTAAACAATATTAAAGAATAAAAAAAGGAGCTATGTTGATGTCTTTTGGGGTATATCTTCTAAATTTTTAGTCTTCAGCCTCTTTAAAGGTTGGGAAGAAGGCTTCTTCGCCTTTGCAGAATTCCTCTGGTGGCTTTATTCCTAAGTTTATCTTTCTGCCTTCTCGCCTTGAATGTGGATCCTAATCAACCTGAGACTTTCTACATAGCATTTTCTGAAGATATCCTTGGATAACCCCTACTCTCTCATTAGGGAGCGAGAACTTCATGCACAAATACTGAGTAGACAAGGTGGAACCCCTGGTTAATGGTTTGTTGCCCTACAATCATATTATATGAAGAGGGGGTATCAATAGCCAAATACCTAACCTTTATTTCCTTAGCTTGATCTTCTTATCCAAAGGTGATTCTCAAGGTAGTATATCTTTTTACCTGTACTTGTTCTCCTAATAATCCAACACGTGATCCTATGAAGGGCTTTATGTCTTTTAGGTCAAGGCGAAATATTTCAAATGCCTCCCAGTACAAAATGTCTACAAAACTCCCTTGTAACGAGAACTCTTTTAATCTCCCAGTCTTTGCATTCAACGAAAATGACCATGGGATCATCATTTTAAGGGTGAATGCCAACTATATTTTTCTCTAAGAAGGCGATCGTGACTTTTGGTGCATGGAGATCCCCTTCAATATTGACCTTAGAAAGGCTTCCTACACTCAGGATCTGGCGAGCTTACCTTTTCCTAGCGGAGCTAATTTCCTCGCCTCCGGAAAACCCTTGTGTTATAGTGTTGAGTGTGTGACGCGCGAATTTGTTTTCCTTGCCTTGATGCAACTCTTTGAATTTGTTGGCCTTGGGGCTCCTGACATTATTTTGCTCACGCGAGCTAGATTTTTTTAACAAACAGAAGGAGTCTCCCTTCACATATTTCTTGAGGCGCCTCTCTTTTATTAGTCTTTCAAATTCCTTCTTGTGTTGATAATATACCTCATTGTGATTTTCATTAACCTTATGGAACTTGCACCATCTTCCTGGTTCAGAACCCATCATATCCGCTTTGGGGGAAGACAGTGTAGGGATCTTATGTAAATGGATGACCTCACGCCAGATTTTCTTACAACGAGTGTCAAAGGTCTAGAGTTCTCTATTGCCTTACATATTCCTCTATTAATGTGAGCTATCAGCATTGAGGATACACTTTATGATGTTGTGTTCCATCTTTTAGGTGTTTCTTTCCTTGCCCTATATGTATAACTCATCTCTTGTGACCACTATTGCCAACGAAAATATTGGCTTATAGGGGTGGGACTCGTTAAAGTGTCCCATCTTAAGTCCATTTTGGAATGCCCCCACAAACATTTCTTGGATTGGTGGAACGACCCTGAAAATGGCCTCGTTGAAGCGGGTGAGATTGTCCCTCAGCGACTCTGATAGACCCTAGTGTATATTAAACAAACTGGTAGTGGACATCTTTCTATAACGGCTCTTGGAAAACTGGTGTACTAGTTCCTGGTAATTGTTAATAGAAGCACGAGGTAAACCCATATACCATATGTGGGCAGCATCCCTGAAAGTGCCAGATAACAACATGGATTTCAATGAGTCGGGTGCTCCTATAATGGCCATTTGTGTATTAATTTAGGAACATGTTTATGGCGATCGATGATGTCGTACTTCAAATTTTGACCACTCTTCTTTTCACTTTCAGCTAGCTTAGGGTAACTTATCCAGAGCCTATACAAGTCATATGCTCTCTGATCAGTGCATCTTTATGCACATTCTCCTATATTTTTACTTAGGCATTTCTTTATTTTATTTTGATTATTCTTATGTTTTATTATGTTTTTATATTTTATTTTATTTTTTGTTTAATTTGATTTTCGCACTTTATTTTTCAGCTTTAGCAGTCTGCACGGAAACGATCATAACTGGAGTTCCGGGAATCCGTTTGAGGCGTTCTAATAATCGCTGAAAAGCTAAGAGAGAGAGAGCTACGAATTTTATGTTGGAGTCGAAGTCAGATTCGAAGCAAAGTTTCTCAGAATATTCTTTGAAGTTACAACATTAGGAATTTGTTCTAGTTTTGGGTCATGTTTTGGGTCTGGGTTATGTTTTCGACCCAGTTGGGTTATGAACCGGATCCCTTGTTTTTAATTTTAGGAGAAACCTCGTTTTACTATTCAATCATTCACTATTCACGAAAATAATTGCAAGCTTGTAAACTCATGGAGAACTAATACCCTCTGGACGGATTCACTGTACTCAGGTTTCAAACTTTGAGATTGTTATGATATTTACAATTTAAATTCGATTCCTTTCAATTATATCATGTGATTGTTGTTTGCTTAATTCGATTATCATATAGTATATTTGATTTAATTTGATTGATTTGTGTTCCTAATTTTAATCGTAGATTAACTCTGCTTAATTGTTAATTTGCACTATCCTTTACCGTATGCTTAATCCGGCAATAGGAACATGTTTCTCATGATATCAATCACGCTTGTTGACTGATATTGTCATCAAATAGGATAGAAGTTCCGCTTGGGAAATTGTATTTTCATCGGTCGATGATTAGTAAGAACCGAGGCAGTGGATCCGTTACTATAATCACTTATTTCACAACAGTTTATTTCAGTAATCAATTATTTTAAGTGCTTTTTTCTTAATCAGAAACCTAAACCCCCCCCCCCCCCCCTTATTTCATTATTGTAATTGATTAATCGATACAAGAATTCTTGCGATACGATATTCCGAATTACTGTCGTTGTACTGCATTTTTACAAAAACACTCGTTTTGATCCGCGCGACAGCGGATCACTCTCCCTAATAACCTGAAAAAGTCAAAAGGGGATCATTTTGAATTTTTTTTCCTCTTAGGAGTTGACTTTAGAGGTTTTAATATATAGTTTTGATTTAATAATATGATACTATGAATTTTTTTATAAGCACATTTTTAAACAAAATTTAGATAGCACTTAGCTTTTTATATAGGAAAAGTTATTATATCTAATTAAGTAGAAAAGTACTTTGTAAGAATAACATATTATCTATTGCTATTAATTGAATTTAATATAAATTTTCTTATTATTAGGGGCTAATATCATTTAGAAGTTAATTAGATATAAATATTATAATTAGGTAGAAAAATTTTCATTTATTAATTAGGTGTTATTTAGTTAATTTAATTATAATATTATTTAGGGATTTTTTATTGTTATTATTAAATGCTATTATTAGTTAGGAGTTAATTATTAGTAATATATTAATCATATCGTTATCTATAATATATTATTAGGATTTAATTATTATTATTATTATTATTAATCTGGTCAATATTGTGATCAAGTTCAGTCAAAGCCACCCACAAACCGGAAATCCGCGCATAGTCAGAATCTACTAGATAAAAAACATCAATTGAACTTCAATCAAAATATTCCATTTTTATTACACAAGATAGAATTGTGATTTATAAAAGAGTTTGGACCCAATACATCAAATTCTAAAAAAAAACCTAAATCATATTACAATTCAATCAAACCTCAAATTGAATTAATCAAATGTAAAACTTCCTAATTACAACAATCTGAGTAATTATAGAACCTAATTCTAACTCTATAAAAACCTAATTAAAAATCGTAACAAGGGACAAAAAAATAGAGATAAAAAACCTAATAGAATCATTGCTTCTGCAACTCCTAAAACCCCCACTTAGAGCTTTGATTGAATAGCAATTAGGGTTTCACATCAAAAACCTAAAGCACTTGAGCTTGGCCACCACAAACAAAGGATCACCTCTCACAACAAAAGAGAAAGAAGAAGTTATGGGAAGAGGAGAAAAATTTAGAATAGACAGATTAAATGGAAAAGAGGAAGAGTTCAAAGTGGCTACCTTGTTGACCGGAGAAATTCGCCTCTTCATAGGTTGGTATCCTTCTTCTCCATATCCTATTCTCTAACTTGTATTGTTGTACACACCAGCTTTCTTTTTTATTGCTAGTGTTTAGGGTTTGATTTGGGGGAAAGGTTAGGGTAAACCGAAAGAGGTTAGGGTTAAGGTTAGAAAGTTTGGGTTTGAATTTAAGGATTTGAAGGTTTGATTAAGGTTCAGATAGGGTCGATCTATGGATCATCCAAGGTTTGGTGTTGATCTAGGTAAGGTAAGTTTGGATATGGGTTTGTTTAAGTTAGGGTTAGGGTTTTGTTGAAGAAGAAGATGAAGATTCATCTTCTTATGGGTTAGGGTTCATCATTGCAAGTGTTAGGGTTTTGTTGAAGAAGAAGATGAAGATTCATCTTCTTATGGGTTAGGGTTCATCATTTCAAGTGTTAGGGTTCTTAGATTAGGTTAGGGTTCTTGAATTTCGATGAATGTCTGAGTTTGGGGATGAATGTTCATTGGTTTATGGGCAAGGGATGAAGTTCCAAGTTGAACGAGAACTGGCGAAGATGGTGGTTCTAAGGACAACCATTGTTAGGTTTAGGGTGGGCGGAGTTTGGATGTTCAAAGGTCAAAGATAGGGAATGGGAGCAAGAGGAAGGAAGACAGATAAGAAGAGAAGTAAGATATGAGAAAATTATGAATATGCTTGCCTTTAAGTACCCTCCATGTTCCGTACCTACGTCATACACATGTGGAGTGTTCCCAACCAATAGACTTGATGACTCTGACCATCCTTAATACATGTGCATCCACCATGAGTTTAATTTGACTTTGCATCACAATCACTGCTTTTACATACTTTGACCAGTCAACTGTTAACTCTTTCCTTCCATGAACCCTCCTCATCAAATGGACTTTTGAAGCACATGGGCTTCCTTTCCTTACTATTATGATAAATAGGACAATTAACATTTGAGATCAATTTTGGGGTAGAATTAGGGTTTGAATTAGTCCAAAATAATTAGAAATTAGGGTTAAGTAATCAACCTGATAACATTAAAAAAGTTCATATAACTTATTCGATTTCCTTTTCTTATTAAATAATTACACACACACACACACACATGCACACACACGTGCGCGCGCGCACACACACACACACACATACACACACCTAGAAAACTCTTGAAGGGGAAGAACACCATAGCCAAAGAATTTGATTGTTTTGTTTCTGAAAATTTAGATAGGGGGACTACTCTAATATAGGTATTATTACATGAAGGGTAGAGAGAGAGAGAGATCCTCACCTTCATCTAGGTTTTCTTCATCATTGTTGTATTTTAGGAGTTTTGATTATGACTGGGTAAAATCCATGCTAATTGCCATGTTTAATGTATAATTTGGTGTTTTATATATTATTGGAATTAATACATAATGGACGGATATGAATCTGAATATTATGAATGCCATTGTTGCATATTTGATGTTATGAACATAACCTTGAATTTGTGATTAATTGATGAAATTGGATAGTAATTGATGCATATGCGATAGATTTATTGTTAAATAATATGTATCTGTTATTTTATGGGTGAATTTGGGTGTTGTGGGTCAAAAATCGTAGCTTTGAATAAGTTCCCATGGCCAAAACATAGTTGTTGCCTTCTGCAACAGCGTGACGGGCGTCATGTCATGCGTATGGGATGGCTAACGGCCGTCAACAGGGTGACGGGGAGACCGTCATGGTCTCCAAGCAAGATTTGTCCTACCGGTCGTCACAAGGATGATGAATTATGAAGGGATGCGATGACGGGCTGGGTGACGGTCGTCACCCAAGTGACAGGTTGGTCGCCATGACCGCCAAAGATCATTTTTCAGCGGTCGGTTTAGATTTTGATGATGTTTTCACGTGCAGTGGATGTTTAGATACAATGTGAAGTATGTTATTGAAATTGAATTGTTGTGATGGAATATTACGACGATTTAAATAATATTTGAGTTATTTGTATAATTATTAATAGTGAATTATAATTATATGTGTGACTTGTGACATTGTTGAATAATTATGACTATACATGCGAGATGTGAAATTATGATTATAATTATGTGTTGTGAATATAATTAGAATTGTTGACGTTGGGTGAGTAGTTCATAAATGGGGACTACTGTGTATGCTGTGTATGCTTACTCATCATAGTTGTATAGGTAATACCAAGAAGAGATTTCTAGCTATGCTTAAAAGATGTCTAAATCATCATTTTGATGAGCTTACACAGATACACATCTTCCAAAATGGGCTACAACAACCAAAGTTGTTGCTAGATGTTATTGCCAAGGGTTCTCTAATGTTCAAGATCGTAGAGGATGTAATAATAATCATTGAGAAAATGGAACTCAATGTTCATTAGGAACAATATAATAGAAACTCTGCTTAAAGAAAGAGCGTTGGTGTAAGCCATAGGGGAGTAAGTATGTTTTGGATAAATAGTGATGGTTTGAAGGATGAGCTCAATGTTCAATGGTTTTGGAAATGCATCATTACTTCCCATTCAAGGTACCTTATCTCTTCCATTAGTCTAGCTCTTCTTTTGACCAATTCCACATTCTGCAGAGGTGTTTATTGTTGTTTAAGAGTGCATCTTGACTGGTGAGAGTGATTTCTTTGACAATGAACTATTCCACATAAATGTATCTTGAATTCAAGGCTTTCTTCCACTTTCGAAGAGAATCTTCATGATCAAATGGCTCTATCTTACAGGTTCATCATGAATAATAAAGATTTCTGTTAAATTGAGTGCACAATAGTCTTATGTAATCACTCCAAGCTGGACTCAAAATCTTGTGGTGGAAGAAAATGCCAAATCTGCCTTGCAAAAACAGTTGCATCAAGGCCTATTGTTCAATTCATATCTCCTTGCTCAAATGGAATTAAATTATGGTCTTGGACATTTTGGAAAGTTAAGATGCTGTACTTAAACTTTGATGTTTGATGTTTGTCTTGAATCATGGTGGATCATGGAGAAAAATGGTCTCAAAAAGTTGGTTAAAACACAAAACAAATTATGTCCAAAAATTTTCTAAGTGTCAAGGTTTAAAAAGTCTTGAAACCCTAACTTCATGGCTTCATATCTCAAAATCTATGCATTTTTTGGAAATCCATCCTAAGTAACAAAGTTATAGTTTGTAACAAGCTCTTTAATTTCGTCTTTGGATCAAAGAAAATGGTTGCTTGGTTTGGAAGTTATGCCTTTACAAAGTTTGCACCAAATTAGGATTTTTCTCCATAACTTAGAAAATTTTCATTTCTTCATGGTTGCCCTTTTTATAAGTAACCTCACCTTTCTTGATCAATCATGATTCAAATCACACACTAACATAGTTCTTGACTTGAAGAAATCATGGTTGACCAAAAACTTCAAAAGTCAAACTTGATTTTGGACACAGTTGACTTTTGTATCAGATGAACTTTGAACTTTGTAATCTTTTATTGAAATCAAACCCTTGGCCTATTTAAACACTATGGGTGGCCTCTAAAGGTATTTTTGAATGTCTTGAATCATGTTCCAAGATTTTAGATCATGTCTTGGTCAAAAGTCAAAGATACAGTTGACTTTTCATCAGAAATCCTAGTTTGTGGTCCAAATGAATTTGAATCTTTGCCTTGCTCATAAATAAATTTCTTTAGATCAATCCAATCATATTAATGGAACAATTTGAGGCATTTTAGGTCTTTGAAACATATCTAGAGTTATTGGATCATGCCCAGATGAAAATTTTTAGTTTGGAGGCCGAGATCAACCAAAACCCTAATTAGTGCACCATATGAACTCAGGACTTGATTGAATTGAAATGATGAAGACTTGTGCTTGGCTCTTGATGGATGAGATATATTGATCTGCATTGGATGAATAAGGGACTTGGTAAGTTGAGTATCATGCTTATTCTTGATTGATCTTTTGCTTGAGTTTCCTTTGAGGCTTATAACCCTAATTCAAAAATCAAATGAAACAAACAACAATCTTTGTATATCCAAATGGTTTAGTGATGCATAAAAGTATACACATGTATAATTCTAATAAAATTCAAATTATGTGGGATCTTAGGGTAAAAAATTAGGGTATGACAATATCTATGAGCCAGGGAAAACATTTCAACTAGAACAAGATAAACTTCCAGTTTGAGTTAAAAGATCTTACATGACCATCCAAGCATAAATTTAAATGACATTCCTAATCAATAATGTGATACCGGTAAGCCATACCTCCTCCACCACAGTGAAAATGGCACATATCATCTGGTACATAGTAAAAGAGAAACAAATAAACATTACTAAAGTCATCTATAATAAAATCTTGGAGATTACGGAATCCCCAAAAATGAATGCTCTTGGTTTCCTTAGTTTGATTGTAGGGATGTGTATTCATCATGGTGTTGACCTTCCAGATCATCACCACCTCATATGGGTAGATAAGTTGGATGAAGTATTCATCACACATTACTGCATAGGTCACATAGAGAGATGACCACCACCACCACCACCATAAGAGCCATATGTTGCACCTGCAGAGCCTCAACATAGCATGGATCCTACTATAAGAGCTTGATTCTCTTATAGGTGGGATTTCACTGAAGCATATCACCAAGGTATGGCGTATTTTAATAATTCTTTGAATAGGTTGCAGTTACAGATTTAGGAGCCACAAGCTCTATTTGATCCAATTCCCGCTCAATACAAATTCAGTACCAACTTACAATGGCCTACTAATTGGTTATTCCATTATAAGTGGAACGGGGATCATGGTGGAAATAGAATTCTGGATGCTCAAGTAGAAGACGAAGAATAACCAGAAAGGAGAGAGGATGAAAAAATGTCTGATGATGTAGATTGACTCGAACGACATCAACAAACGTCATTATGAAGTTTTATTTATGGTTTTCTTAGTTAATTTGCTTTTGAACAATTTGTTTGTTTGTTTTGGACATGCTATAGAATCAATTACATAAACACCGTGCACATTGGACATGGGTGCATAGCCATTTTGTACTAAGTATATAGACACGCCCAAACTCATACATATCTTAAATATTAATGTATTTTTATACCAATTCTGAGTATGTACAAAATCATAAAAATACACTAAAATTACAGGTTCTGCTGAAGTCATAAAGGTTGCGCCCAATGCGACACACATTGCTCCTAGCGCAGTCTTATACAGAGGTGGGATAAGCGACACTGAGTACGCTTAGCGCACCTTGGTCACACAGGTCGGATAAGCGAGGAACATGGTTCTAGAAGAGGACATCTTTGTCAATAGTCAATTAATTTGTTGCCTGAGAACATACAAATATTTCCTGAAGGGGTGAAAGGCAAAGATGATCCAAAACTAATCCATACTTGTTTATTTTAAATATTTGTTATAATTAAGTGTAGATTTTTTTAAAGTGTTTGAAAAATGCTCCTAGAGGAAGTTTTTCTGCAGATGATTCGGATAATAATTTGAAAATTATGAAAATGCATGGAACCACCAATAATAAGTTGGCTATAAAAGGTCAGAGATCAAATGACGTGAAAATGTTTTTTTATGTTTAAATGATTCATTCCTAAATAATTCCTAAAAATTTGTGAAAAATAACACGATTATGAATTCTTTACTTTATTCAAAGTTTGATTATTTTTCCATGGTTTAGAGAAAACACGTTGACATAAGTCAGGAATCGTAAAACCTACCTAAATGAGAAGTGGGCAACCTCATGTTTTATCAAATAATGAGAATAGACATGCATAATAACTAAGTAGACTTTGTATTAGTCTTGCTAATTACTTGATATGTTTGAAAAGTCATGGAAAGGATCAAGACAATTGGTTGTGTTGAATGAAAAAGCTACTTGACCTAAAAAGCCTACATAGTGAGGATGAGAATCCTTTCACAAACCACTTTGAGTTGTACAATGAAACAATTTTATTCTTTCAAAATTACAACCCTTAGCCAAAATTTAAAAGAAAAACAATGTTCACTACCTTATCTTAAGGATAGGAGAGTAAGCAAAAAGAAAGGGTATTGTAAAAATAAAAGTTGGAGAGAGAAATGAAATAGGAAATTTTTCTAACGAAACTCAAGTAGTATTGGTGCATGGAAAGAATGAAAAATACTTTGAGCAAATTTAAAAGATCAAAAAGTCAAGCATACAAAAGAAAAAGGGCATAAAAAGGAATGGTTGCCACTCCAAAAACTATGAAGTCCTTCAATTTAGAGTAGTCTACTAGTTTACCACTCCAGATCTCCATAGTTGTCTTAAAGCCAATTCATGTAGATGGACATATCTTGAGTGTATAAGCTATTGTAGCAACAACTTCACCCAATAAACTCATTAAATTGCTTTGAAACAAACTCTAGGCCATTCTTAGTTCTCAACACATTTAGTTTACTTCCCAACTAATTTTCTATAAGAGTGTTGATTATACTTTTAGTAGTATAATAAGATTGAACCCACAGGGAGATGTATATGATTATCAAATTTTATCCTAACAATGTTTAGCTAAAACAATCGCAATTTTGGTTGGTTTAGTGCAAAGTGAAATAAAACTAACAGATAATAATAAGAAGTACATGGGGTTGGGGTCATCTATCAAGATTTACCCTATTAATTATTCGAGTTCAAACACGAGAATGTCTAAGAAATTTCTAGAAATTAGATAAATATGTGTGACACTCACTTTTGTGGTATGCGCTTCTAGACGTGTTTCGTGACACGGCTAAGCAGATTTCTCAATAGATAGTGAGTCAACTTGTCACAACGGGCGCCTCGCTACTCTATTGTTTGAAAATATGCGATATGATATCGATTTGTATCCTTTAGGACTACGATCGTATACGGGTTGCCTTTGCTTTCGCAACCGACACAAATATATTTATGATTTCGGATTCTAAAATAAAGATGCTTAATATTCTCGTAGTTTGCATTCAAATGAATCAATTAGGGATCGTCATAAGATAGACTCTCACAACCTCTTGTCCTTATAAGACTACTCACTCATGTTGAGGTGAACAACAACTAAATAATGGAAAGACATAACATGAAATTAGATAAAGTAAAGTAATAGAAATAACCTGAATTGAAGCAAACTTGATTAAAAGAAAATAAAATCAGAGAATTAAAACAGTGTGTAGGTCAATACAAATGAGAGCAAGAGACAAAATCTAGAAATTACAAACTAGAAGCAAATAGCAAGTGGTAAGTGCTACAACTCTCAATATCTATTTATATTAAAAAAAACTAGCCATAAATCACCTTTAAACACTAATAATTTCATTCTCAATCATCAATACCCCCAAACATAAAGCCTTGGGAGGTTATGGATGTTCAAAAGTCACAAAAAATCTCGAAATCCATTGAAATCGTAATTGTCGCTTAGTGTAGCACATGTGTGTTACTGATGTGCTTCGTGTTGTAGCTTATCTGCAAGCGCACATACTTTATCAAAGTAATACAAAAGATATCGAACCCACAGAGATCAAAAGTCAATCTACTGCTATCTACTATTGCTATGTAAATTTAAGACTAGTCGGTTATATATTGGATTTTTATGAGGAAAATTAAAGTTGGAACTAAAATCGATTTAAGAAAATATTAATAAAGCGAGACCGGAATATAATTTCCAGTCGCATCTTTGAGACTCAATAAATTTTGATGTATGTTTTAATTAGAAATATTTTTCGGAGGAAAAATTAATTTAAAAATACTATTCGCTTTTGCGCAGCCCGTGTTATATTTCGAAACTGTAAATGCTTTGTTGTCACTCCACAGATTACCATTTCGAAACAATTTTTTAAAACCAATAAGTGCTAATTAATTACTGAAGTGTTGTCGTTGTTTTTAGAAATTAAATATCCAATTTTTATGATCGGGTACCGGTCTCACACTGTCGCGCTATTGACCAATACGTGAGTGCTTTCATTTTCGCACAAAACTTTTTAACTTTAAACCTAAAAATCAGAACCGAAAAAATAAATTAATATAAAAATTTCACGCCAATTTAATTTACCGAGTCCCGTCGGAACGAAGGTCCTCACATTTTAGACTCTAGAACTTAGCCCGACATAATTGATATAAAACTCATATTATTTTTATTTTTATTCATACGAAATAGAGACATGAACATGATAAATTGATGTTAATTCAAGGTAGTACAACAAACTAGCATGCAATATATATATATATATGTGTGTGTGTGTGTGTGTGTGTGTGTGTGTGTGTGTGTGTGTGTGTGTGTGTGTGTGTGTGTGTGTGTGTGTGTGTGTGTGTGTGTGTGTGTGTGTGTGTGTGTGTGTGTGTGTGTGTGTATGTGCGCGCGTGTGTGTGTGTGGGGGGGGGGGGGGGTAAAACATTGGTGTACTAATTGCCCGATATGAACAATTGAGTACTTTTATAGTGTAAATTATCTACCTACTTAATACTGGAAAACTTAGACATCAAAACTCTAAAAATTAAGCCTATATATAGTGTATCAGCTGCTGAACTGTTACAAAATTTATGTAGAAGGCAGTTGAGAAAAAGGTTTGAGGGTGGGAGAAGACAAGGTCATGCAGTTGCTAAAATTCTGGGCACAAAGTTCATGGAAAACTCCATGAGTTTAATGTGACAGACGTGCCAAGTGAAGGGGACATGGCAAACACCTTAAGCTAAAAATGTCCACTTTTGAATTTCTTTATGTTGAGGTGTTCTTTACTCGACTTTTGGCCAATTTTGCTTTATTTTATCTCATGCTAACTCCTATATGGGAAATATCTGCAACACAAACAAAACACCAACGTAACACTGCATATAAACATAAAATGGATAAAAAATGCATGTGTATCGAGTCGGAAAATGCTACAAGTTTCATGGTTATCAAACCCTCCTATATTTAAACCTTTACTTGTCCTCAAGCAAGCTGCTACACATATGAAAAAGCTTTGAAAAATTTCAGCATGTGGTTTCAAGACTCATGAAAAAGAATCGCATTCGGATACTCATTCTAGGATACAAACTCTACTTCGGTTAAGATTATGGTGATATTTACTAGCTTGCGCACTAAGGATATCGTAAGAACACAAATCCACAATTGTGCGGTCATAAGCCTCCCTCTTATACAAACCAATCTGAATCATGTCATTATGCCTAAGCCTAACTTACTCATCCTCTCTTTTTTCATCTCTCATTCTAGCGCAATCACATTAAGCATGTTATCCTTACACACTCATAGTAGGATAGTCTGTTAATGACTATGATCTTATCATCATTGTTCTTTTTTTTTCTTCTTTTTTTTCTTGCACATTGGCTCAAGTTTCAATAAGTAAAGGAATTTGCACCGTTGGGCTAAATGACCAGGTGAGTGTCACCTAATTTAGAAGGAACATTCCTCTTTATTCTTTTTTTTTTATTTCTTTTAAGCCTAAGATCATTCACTTATTTGCATCGGCTTCCTATGTAGTGTATGCTTAGGATGATGTTGATTGCTAAATAAACTACTTAAGGACTATCAAAGGATGACAATTCAAGGCTATTACATAATAAGTACTCAAATCGGTCTCCATATTCGAGGGACCTAAGGTGTTAAAACAATACCGATCTTGTAAAGTTTTCCCAAGTATCCATAATCCAACCTCAATTTCATCTATAGCCCAATACTTTCTAGTCATGCAATGAATTTCAAAGTCAAAAAGATTTCGGTATGGCTTAAGAAAATGGGAGAGTTAATAAACAGCAGAAACCACACATAAAGACTCAAAAATACATGGATTGATTCAACTGACAACAATTAAAATAGAAATAGAAGAATCTTAATAATATGAAATAAACTAGAAAAGTGATAAATCTAATTAAAAAAAAAAGGAAAGCAGTAAAGTTCTTCCCCTACACTTAAATCAAACATTGTCTTCAATGTTTTGATGAAAGTGGGAAAAGGAATAAAGAACTTGGATAAAAGGGCTCAATGTCGGGCACGACCTCGTCCATATCCACCAGAATAATAATGAGGATGATGTGGCACTCCTATAATATGCATATATTGTAATAAATCATCCATCCTCATCCGCAATCATGTCATTTGTTCGATCAGATCCTCTATGTTATGCTCAGTCCCTCCTGCATGATCATGTTATTGTTCCTATATTTGTAGGACGTGTGCCATCATGTCGACCTGTTGTCTCTGCATATCTCTGATCAGTTGGTCGCGTTCGACATCTATATCATTATGGTGTTGCAACTCGTAAAAAACATCATCAAGTGTGCTATGTATACCAACATAGGCATACTCTTCTCGTGACTGATGTCCAAAAGAGGTACTTGCATAGTGGTCAGTAAAATGTGGTGCAGTGTATGCAGGTGGATCAGGAATATAGGATGAATGACGTGGTGGTGGAACATGTGAGGGAGAGCCTCACTCTCTCTGGTCAAACTCATCGTCGGTAGCACCATCGGCAGCGACATTCTTATGAATGTCCATGGGCTCCAGTTCAGCCTCGGGATCGGTTTGTAAATCATAAGTCCAAGTCGCCCTATTGCGCACATCAGTGCGGTTTAGGCACGGTAAAACAACGCCATCAATGGAAAGGTTATGGACCATCAGCAAATATTTCCCGTATAGCCTGGCTCAAATAAATCGCATGTTTCTACAGGCGCAGAGATCAAGGAAATGGGGTGGTAGAGGCTCTAGGCTAGCAAGCTCTGTATCGGTTAGGGTGGATATCATTCTCTCATAATCTAATGAAAAAATCCTTTGTGATGCCACCCCAAAAAAAAATCTAATTCAGCTTGCATATCATCACCTTTTGGTACCTCAGTGTAAACATGAGGTCCATGCTAGAAACCTAAGAGTACATCTAACTCTCGGTGGTTAAGTCAATAGTCATGTCCAAAAGCCTAAAAGCATCTAAGCCTTTATTCTATCCTAATCCTAAGTGGGGGTGGTAATGAAAATAACTTAGGAACTCCTAGGTCAGGTTTTGGTAAGTTGGATGCTTTGCAACTAAGAAACGACCCCAACTGATACGGTTAAACATGTTTCGGAAGCTATCTCTGAGTCCTAATGTTATTAGGCATGGGAAGTATGGATATCGGGTAGGTGATATGATCCTTTCAGCTAAGACTTTATAACACCTTCTCTGGGCGTCGTTCTTGAAAACGATCCTCACGTCGTCTTCGTGCTGCATTCTCAAATAATGTTAGTGGAAAAATTTGCTAACAAGAATGTAATGGACCTGAAAAGAGAAACACATAAACAAAGTTAGTGAATAATCAACAAGGCTAAAATTTCACTGTTTATTTATTTTGGATATAGAAAAATGAAAATAAATTTGTGGGTTGCCTCCCACGCAACGCTTTTGTTTTACGTTGTTAGCTCGACGTGCTCTTAAAGCTCATTCCTCTGACGGACTAGCAGGTGACTCATTCAATTTCCAGCTAGCATAATGATCTATTTCTTCATCATATGATAATGTTTGAGCCTGTGCTCGTTTACTATAAACAAACCGATTGGCTTACACCAAACTTTGACTGCTCTAGATCGCATAACTTTAAGTACTTCAAACGGTCCTGACCATTAGGAACGAAGTTTTCTTGGGAACAATCTCAGTATGGATTTAAAAAGGAGTACTAGTTCTCGTATATAAAAATTTCTTCTAGCAATATGTTTATCATGCCATATTTTTGTTCGCTCTTTGTATATCATGTCATTTTCATAAGCGTCCAACCTTAGCTCATCTAACTCATGAATAAATAATAACATTTTTTCGTCGACAACTTTATAATCCATGTTTAAGGTCTTAACAACCCAATAAGATTTATGTTCTAGCTCGACTGGTTGGTGACATGATTTTCCGTACACGAGTTTGAATGGTGTTGGCCCTATGGGTATTTTATAGGTTGTCCAATAGGCCCACAATGCCTCGTTTAGCTTAGACGACCAATCCTTTCTAGAGGTTGCAACAATCTTCTCTAAAATTTGTTTAATTTCTCTATTGGAAACGTCTACTTACCCACTCGTCTGAGGATGATAAGGCGTAGCAATTCGATGTCACACCCCAAACTTGCGTAAGAGCTTCTCAAATATCCTAAATATAAAATATGATCCTCCATCACTTATGACTAGCTTTGTTACTCCAAACCTAAGGAAGGTATAATTCGTAAACATTTTAATTACAACTCGTGCATCATTTGCAGGAGAAGCAATGGCTTCTATCCATTTGGATACATAGTCAACAACTACGAGTATGTATTTATATCCCATTGAGGATCGAAAAAGACCTAGGAAATTGATTCCCTACACATCAAAGACCTCTACCTATAATATATTATTTAAAGGAATTTCATTTCTTCGAGAAATGTTTCCAGTGCATTGGAAACGGTCACAGTTCATGATCATAGCATGGACATTGCGCCATACGTTAGGCCAATAAAGGCCAGCCTGAAGAATCTTGGTACATGTCTTCTTAGAAGTACTTGCATGTCCTCCATAGGGAGAGGAATGATAGTGGTTCATAATGCTCTCAATTTCCTCCTCAGGAACACAAAGGCGGAAAAAGCCATCGACTCCTCTCTTAAAAGGAATGGGTTCATCCCAATAAAAGTTCTTTAAGTCGTGAAAGAATTTCTTCTTTTGTTGGCAGGTCATATCAGGACTTTAACTGCTAGGTAGGTTATGTAGTCAGCATACCATGGTACATTTTTGTGCACTATGACAGCTTCCTCTTCTTGTTTGCTTTTAATGTTTGAGTATTGTTCCTTAAGATATTCGTGATAATGATCATAAATCATTCCTTCGATGTCAACTGTGTATATAATAATTTTGGCTCCTACTAAATAAGGACGCAATTAATCTATTGTGAATATTATCGCTAAAATTTATTTTTCGGTAGCGGCATAATTCATTTGGGCAGCGTCTAAGGTTCTGCTCGCATAGTATATGACATGTAGTTTCTTATCTTTCTGCTATCCTAAAAAAACGCCTACAACATAGTCACTAGCGCCACACATAATCTCAAATAGTTGACTCCAATTAAGAGGTCGCATAATAGGTGCAGAGATTAATGCTTGGTTAAGGAGGTTAAATAATTCTAGGCATTTTTCTTCAAAGGTTTTTAATGAGATCAATGTGGCAGACGTGACAAGTGAAGGGGCCATGGTGAACGCCATGTCCCTGTGGCGAACACCACAAGCTAAAAACGTCCACTTTTGAATTGCTTCAGCTGAGGTGTCATTTTCTCCACTTTTGGCCAATTTTGCTTCATTTTATTTCATGCAAACTCCTATATGGGAAATATTTGCAACACAAACAAAACACCAACGTAACACTACATATAAACATAAAATGAATGTAAAATGGATAAAAAATGCATGTGTATCGAGTCGGAAATTGCTATAAGTTTCATGGTTATCAGTTACTTGACTGTGTCAAGCAACACGGACCATGTCAAAGGATATGGCTAACCCGTGTTGCCCTTGGTCCTCTTGTATGGGCATAACATCATAGGCGAACACGCCCCGTGTCAACTGACACAACTAAGTCGTTTTGGCCATTGGTATTTTGTATAGTGAGGGCTTTTTTTCGCGATCTTCGTTCTTTTTCACTCCAATTAGGTATATTACTCTCTTATTTCCTGAAAATTTTAAAAGAACACAAAAACGCATAAAATTGAACTAAAACTATGAAAACACACAAGAAAAGGGAAAGAAAATAAGCTAAAATCGAACCTATAAGTTTCCACCCTTTCCAAACCTCTAAGGTCCGAGTGAACATACTCAAATGGTCTACTTGAATTATGTACACCACTCTCAAACATCACTTTGTGTTATTTTTTTAGTATGCAATGATCACAAAATTATAATTTGTATAATTTCTTGACTCTTAGCAAACCTTGTTTAGATAGATCAACCAAACCTTTCACTAACATGGCTTAATTTCAAATTCCATATGTTGGTTTTGTCATGAAAGTCTTTACTAACCAATGATGCATGTGAAGAGAAATAACGAGCAAAACAAAGCAGATAAACAAACATTTTTTCTTTGGTGAATCCTTGCAAATAGATATGATCAGTGATCGAATGATTACCTCTTGTAGTGATGAACCTTTGAAGTTGAATTCAGAGGGTGATCATGAGCACTTTACGAACAATAATACCTCTATTTAGTCAAAGCAAATATAATATCTTCTTTAACGGTGCTACCTAATTTGAATGAAGGATGAGAGAGAGAGAGAGAGAGAGAGATTTTAATTTTCAAAAAACTAGGGTTTCTAAAACGAATTTTGATTAAAAAAATTTACATTAGCACAAAGACTCTATTTATATAACCAATTGTTGGGCTACAAGATGAACAAGTCCATTTAAGCATATTGTACCTTATGGTGTACCTATTGCACTTAAATGCACTATATCTGATATATCGTGTTTCTATAATCAACACTAGCGCGTTGTAAGACAATACAATCAAATACCTTTAACTTATTTATTTAATCTCATCAATATGTTCTTATGTGTGTGACCTTATTAGTTCTCGTAATATTGGAAATAACCTTCCAAGTTTATACGAATATCTCTTTTTTTCTACCCAAGTGTTTCTCATCCTCTCATATTTCAAATATATGAATCACACAAATTAAAGGTGTTTAAAAATATCTATTAATACCTTTAATTACTCCCAAAAGTATTCTAATTCTTATTACAATAAATTTTAAGAATATATCACTTCGCCTCTTTAAATTTCTCTATAAATAACTCTCCAATAACACATGTACCCTAAAAAAGGCTGAAAAACGCATTTTATAGGTATCATGGAAAACACAATGTGTTTCACTAAAATGCATAGCGCTCATACAAAAAAATGAAGGACGCACAACATCACCACCATACGCATTGGTTCCTACCAAACGTTGTGCGTTCTCAAGGACCTTTTCTTAAAATTTTGAAGTGAAATTCATTTTTATCTAGTTTCTTCATTCTCTTTCATATCTTTTACTTATCTCTATCTTATCTATATGATCATATCTCTCTTCATATTCTCTCGACTCTTTCATGTCTTGCTCCCTATATTATCTCTCCATACTTTCTCATATCTTTATCTATTTTTTTACTTTCTCTCCTATTTTTTTAACTCTCATATTTTACCTCTTTCGATATATATATATATATATATATATATATATATATATATATATATATATATATATATATATATATATATATATATATATATATATATATATATATATATATATATATATATATATATATATATATATATATATATATATATATATATATATATATATATATATATATATATATATATATATATATATATATATATATATATATATATATATATATATATATATATATATATATAAAAGCTATGTCTTGACATGATTGTGTGATGAAGTAGAAGCTATGTACTTAAAAATGACAATTGATTTGAAGAGGAAGGACAACCAAACAAGTTACTTTAGATTAAGAAACATCAAAATCGTGATAATTTGTGGGTTGAAAAAGGACTCAAGCTAATCCAAACGCATGTTAATAGTTCATGGACCCACAGATCGGAATCTTTAGGATATTGCATACATTTTGTTTTATCATGATTTAAGTTTTTTTGTTTCTATAATGAAAATAAAATTACAACTTAGAACTACATTTGTGGAGCAATAGTGCATATTCAATAACTAATTATGTTGTTCATCTATCATCATGAATAACATTCAGAATTATTATTATCATTTTTTAAAGGTGTGCTTGTTTCATATATTCAAATTTTATTTCTAAGAATGTGTGAGGTTGTAAATTATATTTCCACATTTGTTTTAAATTTTATTAAAGTATATTCGATTATCTTTATTTTTCTGAGAATATAATTTATTTACAAATTTTTTTATTCTTATGCAAAAAAATGGGAATTTTTCGTTTTTGTGAGAATAAAAGGTAACCATCTATTGGAAGTTAATTTTTCAAAATCGAACCGTTTTAATTAAAAAAATTAACTTGTTTTTAGCTTTTTTTTTCAATTCCGGTTCGGTTTATTTTTCATTTGATTTTGTTCTAAAACTTTTTGTGCAACATGATTGAGTTCATTAATTAAACATAATGGTTTAGTTCTTTTAGCTTTAGTTTGGTATGTTCATAGTCATCCTGGAGATTTTGAGTGCTATGTCGAAATTATGAATTTGGTACTCTTTTTCTTAATTCATAATATTTTTACCAGATTTATAAGTCATATAATTATTAATATATAATTGCAAAAAAAGTAAAAAAAAAAAAAAAACATTAATATTGAAAAGTTTATACCAAATCAAAACTACAATAAAATTATGACAAAAATAGTTATAATGTATCTATCAATTCGAACATATATCAGTAGCATTCAATTTCTCACACTAGCTACAACCTCCGGCTATTAATCTTTGTGTTGTGAATCGGATACCTTGAAACAAAGTATAAACGGTTTTTTTATGATCAAGAAACACAGAAGTGTTAGGGTTAATAAAGAAAACAAGGTAAAACAATAAAGAACAACAATGATTGGTTATAAACTGTTATTCTTTCCTTTCTCTTTGAAATAAGATTACAAGTATACAAGAATAACAAAATAACCTCTCTCTCTTGAAATTAGGATTTTATCATCCTATTTTTCCTTATACAAGATGAGAGACTAGCATGCTATTTATAAGAAAAATAACACACTAACCTGATGGACTTTTTAACAATTACCCATTACAAGTTAACTTAAGGTAAGGGCTAACTTAAACAATTGAGTTTACAAGTAAGGCTCAATTCAACATGCTAACAACCTAGCAATATTGACTAATGCATGTTAGAACAAACTTCGACTACAACACGCATTACTCGGGAACAGACTTCGACCATTCTTGAGTTCGATCCAATATCTCACACTTTGAATATCATCCTCCTAGCATTTTTTTGCTACAAAATCATCAATAATCTGATCAAAATCAAGATTCTTTAAAAAAATCATCTTCAGTTGAAATCAAAGTAAGGTTATTTAATATAATTTGTGACATTGTCGATCGCAAATAAGATTTAATATAATATGCGACATTGTCGATCACATATAAGATTATATATATATATATATATATATATATATATATATATATATATATATATATATATATATATATATATATATATATATATATATATATATATATATATATATATATATATATATATATATATATATATATATATATATATATATGTGTGTGTGTGTGTGTGTGTGTGTGTGTGTGTGTGTGTGTGTGTGTGTGTGTGTGTGTGTGTGTGTGTGTGTGTGTGTGTGTGTGTGTGTGTGTGTGTGTGTGTGTGTGTGTGTGTGTGTGTGTGTGTGTGTGTGTGTGTGTGTGTGTGTGTGTGTGTGTGTGTGTGTGTGTGTGTGTGTATGTGTAATTTTAAAAAATTTGATGCCCCTAAATAGTTGATGTCTTATGCCACCGCTTCTCCTAGACCCCTTGGATACGTTTGACGGTTCAGTTCAATTCAATAATATTTTAATAAACCTAGTAAATAATATAACATATTATATATTTATAAATAAATTATTGTTTTTTCTCCTTTTTTATCCAAAATTTGGAAAACTAAAGTCCTAGCTTGGGTTGCCTACCCCTTAGGTCGGCCCTGGAAACAAGTATATCTTAAATAGCTACTTTCTCCTAAATACTACCTTAAAGTTAATGTGGACTCTTATTGGACATATGAAAACATGTGGGGTTTAGGTCTAGTTACAAAAAATAGTTAGGGATTGTTCGTAGCAAGAGCAATAGTGATTGTAAAGGGTTTCGATAACACACTGACAACTAAAGCGCAAAGTATCCTTTAAGGCTTATGTTTTGCCTCATCTCTAAAAGTTTCAAAAAAAATACCCATCAATGCAAAAAATATTCCCTCGGTCGTAGTAGGCCCATTGTGGTAATTAATGTAGGCAGATGCAGATGAAAATGTAAACAAATATAGGTTTTTGTAGTGTTATATTTGTAAGAGTCATAAACAAAGGTAGTATACTCGTCTTTTCCTGATAATGATGTCGTCTAAGCGATATTTGCATAGAAAATATGGGCTCACTAATAACGTGTATAATTTCGTTGGTCATTGGAGGGGGAGTCCCCCCATGATTCCCCTTGATCATGAAAAGAGGTTCTTTAAACCACCAGAAAACACCATCATACAAGGCTTGTCTTTGTCGTGGGTAAGCCCTTGCCACCATATAGTTTAATATACTTACAAAGACCTCTGAGCATCTCGAATCTTTGCATGGGTAACATGCACATGTGTACTTTTTGACCAAGACAGTGGCACCCACCACGGGGCTTCAGTAAAACTAACATGTGCCACATCTTCTTCGCTACCTTCACCTTACTCACTATTACCATCTACTCCTACACCCAACCATTTTAATCCATGGTAAACAGGAGGGATCCATCCTCTACGCCACAAGTTACCAGTGGTAGGGTGATGTAGATACTCTGGCGGAGATGCATGCCGCTGTGAATGAATTACGCTGCCATAATCAAACATTAGAGGACGGTGTCCACAACCTTAAACAACACCATTATGAGTACAATCCTCGGGAGGAGACGGAGGTGTTGGATCACCAACCACTCTTAGACGAGATATGGGAAGATATTATCCTTAAGGAATTCAAACCTCCCTCTTTTGCGAAGTTTGATGGGCATAGTGACCCCAATGAACATGTCGCCTTCATAAACACACAGATGGCCATAGTAGGAGCATCTGACTCCCTGAAGTGCAAATTATTGTCTGGAACTTTATGGGATGTCACCCTACAATGGTATATGGGTCTACCCCATTCCACAATCGGTAATTATCCAGAGTTGGTAAGGAAACTTGTGCACCAGTTGCCACAGGAAAATGTCTACAACTTGCTTGTTCAACATACACCAAGATTCATCAAAGTCATTGAGAGACTATCTCCCCCAGTTTAACGAAACCACTATTAGGATCGCCCCACCAAACTAAGAAAAGTTTGTGGAAGTGTTCTAAAATGGACTCAAGGTGGGACACTTTAATAACTCTCTTGCCCATAAGCGAGCGCTTTCGTTGGTAGAAGTTGCCACCATAGCATAATGTTACATAAAAGTTGATGAGAGAAACGCCAAAAAGAAGGTGCATGATGTCAAAGAATGTGTTCCCAATGCTGAGGTTTCACACCACCAACGGAAGAGTAATTATACCTCTCCCATGAAGACATAATTGTGTTCACGAGAGTAGCCAAGGAAATGAAGAACTTCACGCCCATGAACACTCGACATGAACATATTTGGCAAGAATTTTTTCACCTTCACAATATCCCTACATCGCCCGCTCCAAAGGTAGATGTAATGGGTCCTGAATTAGGAAGATGGTGCAAGTTTAATAGAATCAAGGGGCACCATACTGAAAATTTTTAATGGCTCAAGAAAAATATCTTATGACTAATCTAGAAGGGACACCTTAAGAAATATGTAAAGGGCGACTCTTCTCAAGGGTCAGACAAGTCCAACTCATGAGGGCAAGATGACGTGGGAAACCCTAGACCTAACAAAGCAAAGGAAATCACCCAGAGCAAGGGAAATAAAGTTGTGTGCCACACGCTCAACACCATAGTAGGAGGATTCGTTGGGGGCAGGAGACTAGCTCCGCATGTAGAAGGTACGCTTACCAAATCCTGATTATAGAAGACCTCCCTGATGTCTAAGCATCAAAAGCCACAATCACCTTCTCTAAGAAACATTCAACTGGAATCCACCCTCATAATAATGATCCCATGGTCATTATTGTAAAATGTAATTAATGGGAATCAAAAGAGTCCTTGTAGACCAAAGAAGTTTTGCATATATTTTGTACTATGAGGCATTCGAAAGACTTTGTCTTGACCCAAAGAACTTTAAACTCTTCAAAAGTTCACTGGTTGGATTTTCCAGAGAGCAAGTAAAAGTAAAAGGACACATCATGCTAAAGACCACTTTTGGCGAGCAGAACCAGGCCAAAGAGCTAAAGGTCAGGTATTTGGTTATTGATACCCCATCTTTTTACAACATGATTATAAGGCGACCAATTTTTAACTAGCTAGGTGTCGCCTTGTCCACTTTATATTTATGCAAGGAGTACCCGCTCCCTGTTGGGCGAGTGGGAGTTATCCAATGAGGTAAGAAGATCTCTAGAAAATATTACATTGAGAGCCTCAAATTGAAAAGGGTATGCACTCTGGGTGTAAAAACAAGGAAAGTAGGCTCAGGAATAAAGCCACCAGGAGGAACCTTCAAAGGCGTGGAGGCTCCCCCTCCAACTAGTAAAGAGATCGAAGATTGAGGGACCATAGGGAATGCCCTATGGAACCACCTGGATTATTGTCGTTCATTTGCTTTTATTTATCACTACTTAGATATCTTGTTATTGATTTTATCAGAAAATATTACATCTCCACCAATTGTAAGGACAATTTATTTTATGAGGGGCACTCTTTTCCTTCTGCACTTTCCATAGGGCGAGGGTTTTTAATGAGGCGCCTTGTTTTATTATCATAGTAAATTTGTGTTAGATGTTTATTACCTTTTTGCAAGAAATCCATGAGGTGGAGAAAAGTTTTCTCATTGAAGCGATCAATACGATGGATCCCTTAGAAAGGATCTTTGTCGCCCATAAAGGCGGTCAAAATGCTGAATCTTTATGTGGAATCTTGATCGCCCGTTGAGGTGATTGATATGTTGGATCTATATACGGGATCCTTGTCATCAATAGATTTGATCAAGGTATTAGTTCTTCGGGTGAGGTCCTTCCTGCCCATTGAGGCGATCAATATGCTAGATCTTCATGCGGGGTCATTGCCACAACTTCATCCTTGAGTAAAGAGACTTTCTCTTCCAAGATTTCTAGAGTGTTTCAGGTTCTCTTAAGTGATTACTCAAGATGCATCACCTATTCAAACTGGGTGAGAGCTTTAGTGACCATTTTCTTAGTAAGTGCCTTCACAACATCCCACCTTTCCCTCAGCAATCTTACTGCACATCCGCCTTCATGAGCACACTTGTAATCTATGACACACTGATTTATGTGTTTCAATACACCATATTTTACTTTGTAATAAGGGAATTATATGACTTGTTGCTTTTATTTTATTGCTTTTAGTGTGTTTTACAATTTTAATTTAATTTTGCTCTTATTTTAATTCCATCATTTATTTTCTAAACAAATAGTAATTTGAAACTTTCTTGAGCTACGAGATTCCGTTTGACGTGGTCGAATATGCGTTAGAAATCTGATAGGATAAGCTACATGTTTTGTTTTAAATTCAGAAGTCAATTCAGAGTGCAGAAGAGTCAAATAACGTGTTTTCATGCCAGACTTAAGAAATAATTAGTTTTGGGCCATTTTTATGTTTTGCGGGTTGGTTTTTATTAGGCCCCGATATGCTGTAGGTTAGGTATTCAGTTTTCACGAAATTAGAGAATATGCTAAGAATTTTATGAAGAGCTAATTTCCAAACGATGATATGTTGTATTTGGATTCCACAACTTTGAGGTTATTATAATTTCCAATGCAATTTCACTTCCTTTTTAATTTCTGTCTATGAATTTCATTTGCTTAATTTGATTTCTTATATAATAGAATTGATTTATTTCGGTTGATTTACGTTCCTTACCGTAATTGCGATAACATAACTTTTTCATTATTCTGACTAGCTTTAACCTTATGCTTAATTCAGCAAATAGGAACGTAAATCATATAGTTTCAATTATGCTTGTTATTGATGTTGTAATCGAATAAAAAAAGAGAATCCACTTAGGGCGTTAGAAATATATTGACGATGATAAGTCAGAAACTGAATCAGTAGATCAGCTCATTAATTTTATTCGTAATCAAATTCTGCTAATCATACTCTTAATCGAAAACTTAAACCCCCGTGTGTTTCATTCGATTGGTTAAAATACTCAAGAGTCATTGTGATATGACTCGAGTGTCGCTTCCGTTTAATACGTTTATTAAACTCATGTTTGACCTGTGTGCGACAGCATAGCAAATTTGCACCGTAGTCAAGGACTCTCTAGAGATTTTAATCAATATTAGAGTCATAAGTATTGTGTTTTTGCATTATGGCCCCAACGTTTCTGTGTTTACGCCTAATTTGCGATCTATTGTAAAAACCCAATTTTTTGAATAATCGGCCTGAATCAAAAATTTTACATGTCATTTTATCATTAAAAAATCAGGGTTCAAAGTTCTGTATTTTGGAAAACCATAAATTCCTTATTTTTCTATTTTATTTGATTTATTTTCTGTTTTTATATTTTCGAAATAAATCCGAAAAATTGTTAGTCTTATTTCGATTTTATTTTATTTTTAGTGATATTTCCATATTAAATAAAACAATCGTTTTTCTTTTTTTTTTCCAATTGTTTTTCTCATTAGGAACATTGTTGATGTTTTCATATTTGTTGCATTGTTGACTCATAGTGCACGACTACTAGGATTGACTGTTATAATTTGTTGGATTTTGATCATGAAGTAGAAATAACTTTTCACGCACGTTGTAGAGTCAAACAGGCTAGTACCAATGCACCCGTTAGCAATAGTGATTTTGATTTTGTATTCTCCCATAATTTGTTTGATCCTATTTTGAGTTTAATTATCATAACATGGCTGAACAAATAGCTCTAAGAGAACTCGTTGCATTATATGTGAATTATAATGCACTTTGTATTGAGTATCCTGAAGATGATGCACCTTTTAAATTGAAATCTGGTTTAATAAATTTGTTGTCAATGTTTAGTGGTCTTGTAGGTGAGGATCTGCATAAGTATCTGAAAGAATTACAGGTTGTGTGTTCTACATCATTGAGGCCTCAAGGAATCACCGAAGATCATGTTAAGCTCCAAAATTTTCATTCTCATTGCAAAGTGTTGCAAAAGATTGACTATACTATTTTGAACCGAATTTTGTTAGAAGCTGGAATGATTTGAAGAAAGTCTTCCTAAAGAGATTTTCCCTGTCTCAAGAGCTGCTTCGATCAGAAGAAAAATATGTAGTATTAAACAGGTTGACATGGAGTCATTAATTGAATATTGTGAGAGATTCAAGCAGTTAGTGTCGAATTTTTCTCAACAATAGATTTTTAATTATTAATCTAATATTTTTATGAATGATTGCTATCTATGGACATGTATATTTTGGATCTTGTTAGTCAAAGAGCACTTATTGATAAGATCTTAATTACAACTAAGAACTTATTTTAAAATATATTTATGAAATTACACCTTTTAAAAAATATTTTAAAATTGTAAAAGAATATATATGATGAAGCATAAATATAGAATACCTTTAAAAATAAATTCCCGAATATTTGTTTTTATTCACTAGTAAATATAATTAACTTTAAAAATCACTACTTAATTTTTTTGTTATCATAGTGAATTGAATCGGTTTAAAAATTTAAAATTGAAATTTTTATATCTTATGTTTAATAAAATTTATCAATCACTTCATTATTTTTGCTATTTAATGTATTTTAAAATGCAAGCATAAAATACATGTTCCTTATAATATTCTGATGTGCGAAAATGGATAATTTATGAGAAAGACAAGAATGGAATAAGTGACCTAATATTTAATAAAAAAAGAAAAAGGAAAAAGAGAGAGTAATTTGTCGATTGGTGGAAAAAAGAAAAGCTAAGTCAGTGCCTATATAGCAAAGAAGGCAGGTTGATAAAGTCAACAAAATGACTCAGATATTAGTCAGCAGGCACGAGTTGCTTGCAACATAATCCCATGCAAACGAATATCACTGGATACG
The DNA here is from genome assembly GCA_963859935.3 of Lathyrus sativus. Taxonomy (NCBI): domain Eukaryota; kingdom Viridiplantae; phylum Streptophyta; class Magnoliopsida; order Fabales; family Fabaceae; genus Lathyrus; species Lathyrus sativus. The sequence goes on from OZ012736.1 coordinate 519,681,999, forward strand.
AATACTTAATAATATTAATAATTTATTCAAAAAGTAACTCTATGTCCATTTCACTCTCTTTTTTCCTTTCTTTTCATTTTTTATATTTCAATCCTAATATATGTATATATAAATTAGTTTATTGTTGTTATTGCACAATGGTACTACTCTTGTTTCCTGATCTTGGATTGCATGCAGTGCACCAAGCTCTCAATCATTGGTGTCTTTAATTAAATACATTTCTTTTCTGATCAAATTTATAATTATCTGCTAAAAAAATAAGATTTATTAGGTCCTCTCCTACTTCTATAACAGATATTTTATTTCCATTCTCTCGATACAGCCTGGCACTTGATGTGAAATATATATTTGATTTTAAAGAGCCGTACTGTACATGTGCACGCCATTCGGGGTCGTGCTAGTAGCAAGTAGCCACGAGCTTATTTTCATACTCTTTACATACTTCCATACCTTTTTTTTTTAAGGAGACTCATGAGTTTTGATACGCAGAGTAAATTTTTAATACATTGGATGAAAATGAATATGTAAAGTTATCACTATAAGGTTTAAATTAGTTTTTTTTTATTAAAAGCAATTGAAATTAAATTGAATGCAAGAGGTATTTGTTCAAAAACAAATATAATAGGATACAAGATATTTCTCTCCAACTCCGCACTAACTTAATATCCTAAAAGATTCATAGAGAAAGCTAAGAAATTAGAGTTGGAAGAAGAAATATCATTCAAAAGCACTCATTTCCACAACAAAAGATTGATTTTCGAACATATATTGCTAAAGTTAATGGGCTCGTTTTTAAAAATGAAGCTATTTCTAGCCCTCTACAAGCACCAACTGATCGCAATCCAACAATTATTCAACCTACCCGACACAAAACTGTTCCTACCAACTCTTACCCAAGAGAGAAAGAAGCTCCAAAAATAACCTGCATAAGAAGTGTTGTAGCCGCACCATTCACCAATATAATTCCAAACCGAAGCAGCGAACGAGCAACTAAAAAGAAAATGGGATAAGTCTTCTTCCTCAGTCCTGCAGAAGATACACGTGAGATTAAATAAATTCATCTCGTGTTTCACTAAATTGTCCTTCGTAGCCAATCTATTCCAAAAGTGCCTCCACTCAAACGTCTTGAACTTAGGCGGAATCTTCAGCCTCCATAACAGGTTGTAAGATAAAGATTGATGGGGATGGATAGCAACTTGTTCAAAATTTGTCACCAGCTTTTTGTAAACTTCATAGACAACATAAACTTTGTTATCTCTCGAGCTCCAACTAATCGAATTAGAAGAATCCAAGACAGACACAAAATGTTGTAGAAAGCTCCTCAAATGCTGTAGTTGATTTGTTTCCGCAGTGGATAATATCGCAGGTAAGCCAAAATCTCCCCAACGCCACACTCCTTTGAATTCACCCATGGATCTCACTGAATTCTTCTTACCATTGCGTCTATCAAACAAAATCTCAAAAATAACAGCCAACGGTAAGGCGGAAATCCATGATGCAGACCAGAACGGTATCGAGTTCCCTTCACCCAAAGAGTGTGAAACGAAACCTGCAAAAGAGAAATAAGAGTTAAAAGAATTTGCCCCCAAGTTGGTAAAGTCCTTCCACCAAACTGAAGAGGATGTCGAGCAGACTCCACCAAGACATTTTCCTCTAGAAAACCATATCTACCTCTCAGCACCTCCTTCCAAAACACATTCTTGTCTTCCAAAATCTTCCACTTCCACCTCAAGAGAAGAGCAAAATTGAAAGCTGCCAAATCTGTGATTCCTAAACCACCTTTTTCCTTAGGGCTGCAAGCTACCTCCCACCTCACCTAATGAATGTTCGACTTTGTTTCTTGCCCTCCCCAAAGGAATCTTTTCCTAAGAGTAATTTAAGCGTGTGATTAAAAAATTATAAGGCAGATGATTAAAACTGTTTGCATGAGATTCGACGTTTTACGCAAGTGACCATTCGATCAAACTCAATAATGGGAGGTGTGTTAAAGGTCGGAATCACATGCCTTCACCCTGGATGAGGTCTTATCTTTCATTGTGGGTCTTGCGAATGATCCAATATAGTTTCCCACATCCCTTGTTTATACTTGCAAAATGAGGGTTTGTTGTGCATGTCTTTAGTCTGGCTTCCAGCAAGAAGATGTGGAAGAGCTTCAACGGGACATCAGCAACATTGGGAATAAGCAATTTAAATGTTTTCCTCGTGATTAGATGACTATAATACTAAGGATATCCATAGAGTTTATAGCAAAAGGGTCTTATGTGACCACATCTACCATAGTGGTGACGGCTCTTGCAGATTTCTTGTAATCCATGTGTTAAGGGTACACATGTTGAGCATGATGCTCAGACATATGGTCCACCATCTAAAACTCAGTCTTCTTCTTAGGTGGGACTTTGACCTACTTGTTCACGGAAATATAGTCAAACCCTACAACTTTCATATTCCTTTCGAAGACATCATTTAACATATCTAAACTGTTGTTCTTCATATGCATAGATTCTGGCATATTTTTAAGTTTGGAATTTAACAATGCGACTTCTCCTTCCAAACATGTAATAGTTGAGTCAATCTTCTCTTTTTCAAGGAGTAGAGAATTTATGGTCTTATTTTGTTTGTCTTCTCGCTAGTACAATTCCTTCCATTCAGTGAGTAGCTCTCTATAACTTTCAGCAAGTTATTTTAAGAACATCTCTCCATCACTAGTCTCACTATAAGATTCATATTTCCTAGTAAAACCATCACTTTATTAGTTATTTCTCTTTTGTTTTAATCACCTGATTCATACCAAGTGATATATAATCCCTTTTTCTATTTCTTTAGAAAAGTAGGACATCCAATTTTAATGTGACCAAAACTTTCACATTTAGAACATTAAACTCATTTGCCTTTATTATATTTGAAATCATCTTTGCTCTTGTTCTCTTATCTTTCATTTATAGAAACTTCAAAGATTTAAATAGGACCAATGAGTTTATCAATCTTCAAGGTGCTTAAGTCTTGCGCTTCTTCAATAGTTGTTACCTTCATATCAAACTTCTGAGATAAAAATTTGAGAATCTTTCTAACCAGCTTTTCTTCTGACATCTTTTCTCCCAAAGCAAAAGAATTATTGGCTATGTCACGCAGAGAAATGTTAAAATTGGATATGGATTCAACTTCCATCATTCTCAAATTTTCAAACTTGGGTGTGAGAAGCTGCAACGTTAACATCCTAACCTTGGATGTGCCTTCATGAGCAGTCTTGAGAATTTCCCATGCTTTTTTTGCTTTAGTGCAAGTGTTGATTATTTTTTTAACATATTCTTGTCAACACCATTGAACATAGAATTCAAGGCTCTATCGTTACCAAGAGTGATTGATGTTTGTGCGTATGGTTTGTTTATCCGCAAGTGCATGGATTTTATCAGACAAATGCAAAAGACGTCGAACCCAAAGAGACCAATAGTCAATCCTATTGTGATATGCTATTGCTATGTAAAGCTAAGGATAATTGATTTTTATGAGAGGGGAAAATAAAAACGGTAATTAAAGAAAATTGGTTTTTAAAATAATTAATAAAAGCGAGACAGGAATATGATTCACGACGACTAACAATACTTACAGCTAAGTTAGATTAATTAGTTAAATTGGGGAAATATTTCACTTTAATAGGATGCAATTTAATTTAAATGAAATGTTTGTGTTCGCTAAATCAAAACTAAGTTTTATTCAAAAATCTATATTGCAGTTGTCATGGTTCAGTGTGTTTAAGTACAAAACTACGTTATTGAAAATCAAGTGCTTCTAATTAATGAAAAAGTCTCTTTGGGTGAAAAACAAATTTAAAGGTGATACCGGTTGTCGCTCGCATAGCACCAGAGTCTAAACTTAAAAATGCATGTTGTCACATCACACTTATTCCTCTAAACTCTATTTTAAAAAATAATTGTTTTTGTAATCTAAAATAAGTCTTGCTATCGCAGGTGATTTAAATTAAAATCTGATTTTTATTTTCTAGCTCAGATATGGGTTCCGCTCTTTCGAGACGAACTGATACCTCTAAATTCAATGTTTTCGCAGTAATTAAATTTAATTCAAAATATTATAAAAATCAGCCCCAAAAACGAGCCCCAGATTTAATTGACAATTTTCAACTTAGATGCAAGTACGGTAAAAACGACGCTTCTCACATTCCGGATCCTAAATGGTTTAGTCGGACATATTTGACATAATACTACTAAATTTAATATGCATGCAAAATAAAATTCTAAGCATAATGGTAATGATGATAACAAGTAGGAATAATACTAGCATGCAAGTATATATAATTTCTCAACACAATACATTTAGGAATTAGATTCAATTATATATATGTGGTACTAGTAGGTGATGATATTGTATATGACTTGAAATCAAAACAGTAATAATGTAAACAAATAAAAACAATAATTATAATATTAAAACTTAAAATAAGTAAATGCAAAAAAAATTAAAGAAGTAAAATACGTATTGAAAGTAACACAATGCGGGAATTGAAAATTGGAAAACTTGAAAATAAAACTTCTAGAATTAAAATGGCGGAAAGCTTAATTGACGAAGGATCCAAATACACACATGAAACTGCAGAGTCTTAAAACTATGATGTGCCTCTAACTTGATGTGCGTAATTAAACACTTTTACAGTGAGTGATTTTATCTGCCTACTTGATACTAGAAAAACTTGGATAGTAAAAACCTAGAAACTAAGACTATATATAGTGTTTTTGCCTCTGAAATTAGGCTGAAGTCATGCAGGAGCAGTTGAGAAAATTCTATCCAGGTGGGAGAAGACTGAGCAAGTCAGCTGCTGAATTTCAGGACACGAAGCCCATGGAAAACATCGTGGCCTCGTGGTGAACGTCATGAGTGCAACATGGGGGACGTGGCTGATAAAGGGGCCATGGCGAACGCCGTGCCCTTGTGGCGAATGCCACAAGTGCTAAAGCTCCCTCCTTTGACTTTCTGCATGTTGAGGTGTCATTTTTCTCCGCTTTTGACCATTTTGCTCTGTTTTTCTCATGTGCTAACTCCTACTTGAAGAATATCTTCAACAAAGCAAAGTACCAACGTAACACTGCATAAAAAACATGAAATAGATATATAAAGGATTAAGATGCATGTGTATTGAGTCAAAAATGTGATAAGTTTCATGGCCATCAAATAGCTTCATCATCTTCAACTTTGGACCAATCAATATCAGGCTTCAAACTTGTTGAACCATTTTGAGAAGTGATCACACATGCTTCTAACCTTAAACCACAATTTTCCATGTTTTATTGTCCATGGATTTTAGGGGGAAAAAGACCATCATAGCCTTCCAATAATCATAATTGGTGCCATCCAAAACATATGGTTTGTTAACTGATCCACCATCTTTAATTGTCTCCATTTAAGCAGAATTTATCTTCGCTAGAGCTCACCCAACAGGATAGGATGCCTGCGCTGATGCCAATTGAAATTTTGTACCTTAGGAACAGATGTCAAACATGATGCTTTAGACAACTGGCTAGACAAGTTAAACTAGAAACAACATAATACCAAGTATTAGATGATGAACCAAACAAGCAGTAAATAACACGACAATTGTTTACCTAGTTTGGTGAAACCTCACCTACATCTAGGAGGTTGAGTCCACAAACCAAGAAAGAAAATTTATTATTAGTAGTATAGTACAATTATTCTTACAAGCAACAATAAACCTTATGTTGTTCAATTCCTCTTCTTAACACTACTCAATGACTTTCTATTTAAGGCTCCCCTTAAACATGAGAACCTACTCACTTTCTTCTCAATCACACAACCCGTGATTGAAGATTACAACTCAATAATCAATGTTGAATACTATAAGTCAACTAGATAAACCTTCTAAGACAAGTTAATGAAACATAGAGGTGCACATAAATATATTGAATATACAACTCAACTAGACAAACCTACAACTATGCCACGTTACTAAAACATAGTGTGGTGTATATAAAATAACAAGGACTATTGTAAATCATAGCACTATAAAATCTTCAATGTGAATGATTTCTTTCCAATATAGATCTGAGCTCCTTATATAACGTAATAACTCTGGGATTTTCTCTTTTAATAATAAATTTATTGTTGATTTCGGATTTAAAAAATTGAGTTTGGCACAAGGAAGTCGCGTACTAGGTCGCTTTCTTTAAGATGTTTCTCCGTACTGCCAAATTATGCAAAGCAGTCGATTTACGACGACGCCTCCAGGATAAAATAGCTCGTTCTTAAAACTTACGATTATCAGTTGCATACTGATAAATCGCTCTAGAAATACACCTTTCTAAATTAGTATCTGGCGCAAATAACCAGTCAAGAAAAGAAAAAATTGTAAGATGAAGAGAATAAAGGGAGAGAAGAAGGAAATCAAAATTTGTGTGAATTTGTGAAATCCGATGTGCTCACTACTGAATTTCTACCCTGTATTTATAGGCAGCTAGTAAGGCTTAATTTCCATTCCCTTCAATGTGGGACTAAATTGAATCTTAATTTTCATTCCCTTCAATGTGGGACTAAAATGAATCTTAATTTTCATTCCCTTCAATGTGGGACTAAAATCAATCTTAATTTTCATTCCCTTCAATGTGGGACTAAAAATGAATCTTTTCAAATTCACTTCTATATTAGTTCTTACTTGTGTTCATTTATTGCTCATTAATTGTCAACAAATGTTTCCAATTCCCACTCTAATAAATTAAAGTTCCAACATTCCCCCACTTGAATTTAAAAGAGATTTTAGAAGTACGTCAGACGTTTCTAAGGTTGAGCATAAGCAAAGGTGTCCACGACTTGAACCTTAGCGTAGCGAGTAGGATTCTGATTCAACAAGAGTGACACCATTGTCTTAAACTCTATCTCGGACATCAGACTCGCACACAACCTTTCCGTAAGGTGTATTCTTGTAGCCCGTGCTTTAGTGGCCCTGCACGTGTATCCCGGTTTAGTGAATGCTCTAGGAATTCTGCCTCGAAATTCCATAGGAACCGGCCTCAGTTCCACAGTCACATAGGTGAATCTATCAAGAGTACTCCTGTAGCCTAGGTACTCCCTCATACAGAGTATAGATCTCATTAATAGTTTCTATCATCTCATCCTCTCATTACTTCAGGATTCATGCTTTACTTGCATGATCATTTTCATATTGCTCAAAACTTGTTATTACCCATTGAACCTAAGTCTTGGGATCTCCAGTCATTTAGGTCGGGTTACTATCATGAGTAACAAATTGCTTTTATAGGCATTAGTCCCATCTTTTTGGAAGTATTATGGACTTTCTCTCTAGCTAATCCTTTCGTCAAAGGATCTGCTAAGTTCTCATCAGTGTGTACATGATCCACTCTCACAGCTCCTTTAGAGATACAGTCTCTAACAGTGCTATGTTTTCTTCTAATTTGACGTCTTTTACCATTATAATAACGATTCTCAACTTTTGCAATAGCCGCGTTACTATCGCAGTGGATCAACACAGCTGGTATAAGTTTTCCCATAAAGGAATCTCAGCTAGCAAGCATCTTAACCAACTTGCTTCTTCACTAGCTGTAGCTAATGCTATCATCTCAGACTCCATTGTGGACTGTGCCAGAATGGTCTGTTTCTTTGATTTCCAAGATACAGCTCCTCCGGCTATACTAAATATATAACCACTAGTAGCTTTGGAATCATCCGATAAGGTGTTCCAATCTGCATCACTATACCCTTCTAGTACAACAGGAAATTTCTGATAGTGTAGGCCGAGGTCCATAGTCCTTTTAAGGTACCTCATTACTCGCTCAATAGCTTGCCAATGTTCGTTACTCGGCCTACTTGTAAATATGCACAACAATCCTACGACATATGCAATGTCGGGCCTAGTACAATCAGTGGCATACCTAAGACTGCCAATGATGCTCGCATATTCTGCTTGTTTGACACTTTCTCCAGTGTTCTTAAACAGTTTCACACTTGGATCATACGGAGTGCATGCAGGTTTACAATCAAAGTATTTATATTTCTTTAAGATCTTCTCCACATAGTGAGATTGATCCAAAGAAATTCCTTGGTCGGATCTCGTGATCTTGATACCCAGGATCACGCTTGCTTCTCCGAGGTCTTTCATATCAAAGTTATTGCATAACAATGATTTCATATCATTAATGGCCTGAATGTTTGATCCAAATATAAGTAGATCGTCTACATATAGACATATGATAGTACAAATGCGATTCTCAGATTTGTAATAAACGCACTTGTCACTTTCATTCACTTTGTACCCATTAATTATCATTAAGTTATCAAACTTTTCATGCCATTGTTTAGGGGCTTGTTTTAGTCCATACAGAAACTTATCTAACTTACAGACCTTGCTTTCTTGTCCTTGGATTACAAACCCTTCTGGTTGTTCCATATAGATTTCTTCTTCTAAGTCACCGTTAAAAAACGCTGTTTTAACATCCATTTGGTGTACTATTAAGTTATAAATGGCTGCTATTGAAATGAGTACCCTAATGGATGTAATTCTAGTGACCGGAGAAAAGGTGACGAAGAAATCTATGTTTTCTCTTTGTCTAAAACCCTTGGCTACAAGGCGAGCCTTGTATTTCTCAATCGTTCCATCAGGTTTTAGTTTCTTTTTCAAAACCCATTTACAACCAATTGGCTTGCAACCCGGAGGTAAGTCTACTAGGTGCCAGGTCTTGTTAGATTCTAGAGAATCTATCTCATCATTAATGGCTTCTTGCCATAAGTCTGCATCCATAGATGACAGTGCTTCTTGAAGATTTATTGGATCTTCTTCTACATTATAGGCTGCATAATCGGGCCCATAGTCTTTAGCAACTCTTGCTCTTTTACTTCTTCGAAGTTCTGTTTCTACATTGTCGCTGCTTTCAGTGCTTTTTATCACAGGAATATGACTCGATTGTGTGCCCCCACTATTTCTCGATTTGAAAGGAAATTTGTCTTCAAAGAATTCAACATCGTTTGATTCTATAATTACTCTGGCATTTAGGTCATAAAACCTGTATGCCTTACTGTTTGCTGCATACCCAATGAAAACGCATTCATAGGCTCTACTAGCGAGTTTAACTCGTTTCGGATCCGGAATTCTGACATAAGCCAGACAGCCCCAAGTTCTTAAATAAGACAAGTTTGGTTGTCTTTTCTTTAATATCTCATAAGGTGAGATCTTACTTTTTGACTTGGGAACTTTATTCAGGACATAGCAAACAGTCAATAAAAATTCCCCCCACCAGTGAGGTGCAGCACCAGAATTCAACATGATTTCAACTACAAGTTCAGTAAGAGTCTTATTCTTTCTTTCTGCTTTACCATTCATTTCAGGAGAGTATGGAGCAGTCGTTTCTTGTATAATACCATGTTCAGCATAAAAATCATTAAACAAGCTAGAGTCATATTCGGTTCCCCTATCACTACGAAGTCTCTTAATCTTATTGTTAAATTGATTCTCAATTTCAGTTACATACACCTTAAACATGTCAAGCGCTTCACTTTTATTCTTCATTAGACATACATAAGTATAATCAGAGCAATCGTCAATAAAAGTGATAAAATAACGTTTATTATTTCTAGTTAAACTTCCATCTAATTCACATATATCAGAGTGTATAAGATCTAGGGGGTCAGATTCTTTTATAATTGATTTATGTGAAGTTTTTGTTATTTTAGCTTGACTGCAAAATTCACATTTATTGGAATCATTAGCATTTAGTTTAGGTATTAGGCCTATGTTGCTTGCATTAGAAATGATTCGTTTATTAACGTGACAAAGTCTACCATGCCAAATATTAAAGTCACACAAAGAGTAAACAGAAGGAGAAATTTTATTCAAATCAACATTCAACTTAAACATGCCATCAGTGGCGTACCCTTTTCCAACAAAAATACCATTCTTAGTGATGGTGTACATATCTGCCCCTAAAGTTTGATTAAACCCAACCTTATTCAAAAGAAAACCAGAAACAAGATTCTTCCTAATTTCAGGAACATGCATGACGTCCTTCAAGATCAAAGTCTTTCCTGAAGTGAACTTCAGCTCAACATCTCCAATTCCAGCAACATTAGTGGTGTGAGCATCTCCCAACAACACTTTCTTATTTTCAGTATTCATGTATGTCTTAAACATAGCACGATCATAGCAGACATGACGAGTGGCGCCAGTGTCTATCCACCAACCATCACTTCCACCAACCATGTTGATTTCAGTGATCATGGCAATGAGTTGCTTATCAGTCAGGTTGACCTGAGCATTTGAGTCAGCTGCAGGTTTATGCCTGCTCCTACATTTCTTTGCCATATGGCCCGGTTTCCCACAGTTGTAGCAAGAAAAAACCGGAGCATCATTTCTTTGAGGTGGTGGCTGTTGCTTAGCAAATGGAGCCGATGGGGCCCTAGAGGGATTCCCATTCTTAGTTCGGTTCATAGCATTGCGGTTCTGATTCTTTAAAGGTTTGCCCGTAGGCTTCAGAACCGCACCGAATTTCTTTTTGTTGTTAGACACAACTAAGACTTCTTCTTTCTGATCTTGTTTCCGAGCCTCCTCTTCAATTCGGAGGCGAGTTATCAGACTCTCGATTGAAAATTCTTTTGTTTTGTGACGAAGCACATTTTTGAAATCTTTCCAACTAGGTGGCAGTTTGTCAATAATTACAGCAATTTGAAATTGTTCATTGAGGGGCATACCTTCTGTAATGATCTCATGAGCAATCTTCTGAATTTCGTGGCTTTGAGCTTCCACCGACTTCTCATCCACCATCTTGTAGTTCAAGTAGCGTCTGACAGCAAATTTCTTCGCACCTGCTTCTTCAGTATCGTATTTTCTTTGTAGAGCCTCCCAAACCTGTTTAGCAGTCATGTAGCTACTGTAGTAGTCGTACAGATCATCAGCAAGGCTGTTCAGAATGTGATTTTTGCATAGATAATCATTCTCGTGCCATAAAGCGATTTCTTTTCGGAGCTGTAGATCATCTGCTGCAGCCTTAGCTTTTGCAGCATCTGAGTCAGACATTTTGGAAATCCCGTCTGAATCTGCAAGTGAGTTACTATTAGGTAGTTCAGATGATGCAGAAGGGACAACCGGGATATCCTCAGTCAGAACGTGGGTAACCTTTTTCAGAGTTAAGAAAAATTTCATCTTAGCTTGCCAACGTTTGAAATTGGAACCCTCAAACCTGAAAGGTTTATCAGAGACCGAAGCGGCCGCAGTAGTACCGATAATTTCCTCAGTTGCCATGGCAGTTATTAAAACGTCTTAAAATTGTTGATTTCGGATTTAAAAAATTGAGTTTGGCACAAGGAAGTCGCGTACTAGGTCGCTTTCTTTAAGACGTTTCGCCGTACTGCCAAATTATGCAAAGCAGTCGATTTACGACGACGCCTCCAGGATAAAACAGCCCGTTCTTAAAACTTACGATTATCAGTTGCACACTGATAAATCGCTCTAGAAATACACCTTTCTAAATTAGTATCTGGCGCAAATAACCAGTCAAGAAAAGAAAAAATTGTAAGATGAAGAGAATAAAGGGAGAGAAGAAGGAAATCAAAATTCGTGTGAATTTATGAAATCCGATGTGCTCACTACTGAATTTCTACCCTGTATTTATAGGCAGCTAGTAAGGCTTAATTTCCATTCCCTTCAATGTGGGACTAAATTGAATCTTAATTTTCATTCCCTTCAATGTGGGACTAAAATGAATCTTAATTTCCATTCCCTTCAATGTGGGACTAAAATGAATCTTAATTTTCATTCCCTTCAATGTGGGACTAAAAATGAATCTTTTCAAATTCACTTCTATATTAGTTCTTACTTGTGTTCATTTATTGCTCATTAATTGTCAACAAATGTTTCCAATTCCCACACTAATCAATTAAAGTTCCAACATTTAATTTTATCCAGAATTAATGTAGAATCTGTTGGATATAATTTGTTCCATAAATATCTCCAACAAGATATGATTTGTTTCAATTTAAATTCAAATTTAAATCTTCATTTAAATATGAATCAATCTTCATCCAGCTATCAAACAAATCAACTAATTATATTGCTAAGCCAATTAACAATAAAATCTGATCCAATCTTTGACGAAAAAGTCTTCTAAAATGTAGCAGTAATAATCTATTGCGCAAGGCCCAGATGCATTACCCACATGTTGTGACATCAAGTCTAACATGTGTCCCTTATGTACCTTTATACAACTTAAGCTAGCTAGATTAATCTTGAACACTTTGAACACTTCTTCATATTGTTGTTTTGTAAAATGCAACCAATCCAAAAGGAACAACATGTTCTTCCAAGCATGCCTCATGAAGTACATATTCTGGAATGCATGGGGCTTAACCAATTTCCCCACCAAATTAGTCCAAAGAATTATCCTTACTTATCACAAACCTGACCTTTGTTTTTTAGTTGAACCTTGGGTGAATTTTCAATACTTCCCTTCCAAGTTTCTGGATTCTCTTAATCTGAAATTTTTTCCTGCCAATCTCAGATTGAATAATTTACCTAATCTTTAGTGCATTTGCACTAAACATAATGACCCTCAAATTATTGCCATCACTGATCAAATTTTTGCCTTCTCAAATATTTAGGACAACTTACAATTTTGTGTAGTAGTAGTGAACGTTCCATGGCTTTAACATTGGCAACAATTTTGGTAAAACATGGTTAACTCGGAGAACATGTATCATAACAAGAAGTTGAGCAAGATGTCATGACATCTTGACCAACTGGTACAGTAGAGTCTGTTGTTATGTTTTCTGACAGATGTTATGATAGATGTTGTGACATGTTATACCAGAACTTCAATATAGTTCGGCGATTTAAATCCTTGAAGATTTGATTTTGAAATATGATATTCTGGATGTTTTGTATTCTCATTCAGGCGCAGCTAAGCAAGGATATTTTAGGAACGTTGCAGTTTTGGTTTGGTTTCATAAAAAGGATCTTTGAGACTTTTCAGGAAACTTTGATGATTTGTTCCTATTTTTATGGAGAAGATCTTACACGTAGTTTACACGTGAAAGAATGGATTTGTTTGAAGAGTCCAAGCCCATATAGCTAGAGTTTATATAAAGAAACTCACTAAACCTAAATAAATATGGAAGCATTATTGAAGAAATTGTGTGTGTACAAATAAGGGCTTATGGTTTGAGATTTCTTTTAGTGTGTTGATGTATTATGTGTCACTCATGTATCTTCTGATACATTGAGATAAATTGATTGTTAATTGTCATTTATTTACTTAAAACCTTTTAAGAAAGAGTGTATTATTCTTAGTTGAAGCTATTAAGCAAAACTAAGTATTGTACTTGGAAGTGTTTACTTCTGTTTTTGGTGTTGTTGAATTGTCACTGCTTGTGACTGGTAGGAAGTGAGAGGGATTCTCATATCTAGGAGTGTCCTAGGTAGAAATTGCATTGGGTAAGGATTAAGTGAGATATGGAAAATCGATATTTTTTAGCTTTGAATTGATACTACTAATAGTGGAATTCCTTACTGGCTTGGTATCCCCTATATGTAGGTGAGTTGCATCGAATTAGGTTAACAATTGCTTGTGTTTTTTACTGTCTTCTTACTCTATTTATTACCTTTTTCTTTATTTAGTATCAGTTTAAATATTAGTGTCGTGACATTGCCTTTGACATCTCATATCTGATACCATAATTTCAATTGCTATCAAAGCAGGCATCCTGCTCTATATCTGGGTGAGATCTAGGGAAGATAATTTTTGGTATAATGGATAAGGAGGGAGGATTTGTTAATAGACCACCCATCCTGGATGGAACCAAGTATGACTATTGGAAAGCACGCATGGTGGCTTTTCTGAAGTATATGGATAACAAGTCTTGGAAAGTTATCATAAGAGGATGGGAATATCCTATTATTCTGAACAAAGATGGAAATAAAACTTCTGAGTTGAAACCTGAAGAAGAATGGTCTAAAGAAGAGGATGAACTGGCTCTTGGAAATTCTAAAGCTTTGAATGCTATATTCAATGGAGTTGATAGGAACATTTTTAGATTGATTAGCACTTATGTTGTGGCTAAAGATGCTTGGGAAATAATCAAAAATACACATGAAGGTACATTTAAGGTGAAGATGAAAGTATTCATGACTTTCATATGAATATCCTTGAGATAGACAATTCATCCATTGCTTTAGAAGAAAGGATGTTAGAAGGAAAACTGGTAAGGTAGATCCTCAGGTCTCTTCCTAAAAGATTTGACATGAAGGTTACTACCATAGAAGAGGCTCATGACATCAGCAACATGAGAGTGGATGAACTTATTGGATCCCTTCAAACCTTTGAACTAGGTATGAGTGACAGATCTAAAAAAAGAACAAGAGCACAACACTGATTTCCAATACTAAAGTTGGAAAGGATGAATGTGATCTAGACATTAAAGAAGGAATATCAAATGCCATGGTGCTTCTTGGAAGGCAATTCAACAAGGTGCTGAAAAGGATGGACGGAAGAGGAAGATTAGGTGTCAAAAACATCACATCTAACATCAGAAATAACAATGACTCTCAAAAGAATACCAGGACTGAAGAGAAGTTAAATCAAAGTAAAGGTATACAATGTTACGAGTGTGAGGGTTTTGGTCACATCAAGTCAGAATGTCTTGCCTTTCTCAAGAAACAAAAAAAATGGTTGTATGTATCTTAGTCTGATGATGAGTCAGAAGATGAATCTAACTCTAAGACTATCAATCTTGTGACTTCTCTCTCTGGTAAATGGGATGATGAAGAAGAATCTTGTGCAGAAAATGATCTCTATAAATATTTGGATGTGCTTTATAAGGAAACTTGTGACAAGTGTGAAGAAAGCCTTAAGACAGAGGAAAATCAGAGGAAGATCATAGTTGAACTGGAGAATGAGAAAAAGGAACTTCTATGTACTATTTATCATTTGCAAGATGAGGTAACTCTCTTGAACTCTAAGCTTAATAACACGACAGACTCATTAAGAAGGATGAAAAGTGAATATGATATGATGAAAGAATATGGAGATACAAGAGGTAAGTATTCATATGATGATCAACAAAACAAAAGGTTTGTAGAAAGGTTCTTTTCTTCTGAAAAGAAGATGATTACCATGTCCAACCATATGTTACAACATCTTGGCAGACATGATGTAACTTCAACAAAATCTCAATCATCAACGTGGAGGTGTCGTTACTCTGGTGAGTATGATCATATAAATCCCTTTTGTTATAAATTGTATGGAGTTCAACAATCTTCAGCTTATTCTAAGGTTAATCAAGTGAGTAAAAAGAGAAGATTTGACAACAGGGATGTGAACCTTATAGCTCACACTTCTTTAAAGGTTGTAACTAGAGAAGACTGGTATTTTAACAGTGGGTGATCTAGACACGTGATAGGGGTTCAGAAGTTATTGGTAGATATTAGGCCTTAGCCCCCAGGTGCTGTCATATCTGGTGATGGATTTAAAGGAGAAATTAAAGGAGTGGGAAGATTGGTGTGTGCTGGTTCTCCTAATTTAGAAGATGTTCTTCTTATGAAAGGATTAACTGCTAATCTTATTAGCATTAGTCAGCTATGTGATCAAGGTTTTTTGGTCAATTCTTCAAAGTCAGAGTGCTTATTCAAAGATGAGAAAGAAGATATTATAATGAGTGGTATAAGGTCTAAAGCCAACTGATATCTATGGGATCCTCAAAACTCAAGCTATTTTTCAACATGCTTACTTGCCAAAGAAGATGGAGCTAAACTGTGGCATTAAAAACTTCGACATCTGCATTTAAAAGGCATGAAGAGGATCATTTTTATGGAAGCTTTCAGAGGGATCCCAAAGTTCAAGATTGAAGAAGGAAAAATTTGTTGTGAGTGTGAGATTAGGAAGCAGATCATGATGTCGCACACATTGTTGCAACATCAGACTACTTCCAGAGTGCTGGAACTTCTCCATATGAATTTAATTGGACCATTAAAAATAGAAAGCTTGAGTGGAAATAGGTATGTCTATGTGGTTATAGATGATTTTTCTGGGTTTACATGGATGAACTTTCTTAGAGAAAAATCCGACACGTTTGAAGTCTTCAAAAATCTCTGTAAAAATATTCAAAAGAAGAAGAACAACGTGATTGAAAATATTAGAAGTGACCATGACAAGGAGTTTGAGAATGCAAAATTCTCTTATTGTTGTAATTCTAAAAAAATTTGTCATGAGTTTTCTTTTTCCATTACTTTTCAGCAAGATGGAATTGCTTATAAGAACTCCAGAACTAAAATGACAATGGAATCTATCAGTGTGGAAATTGATGATTCAATCACTGAGCAAAGGATAGATGTTGAAGACAATGATGAAACATCCTCTAGGAATACTGATGAAGCAGAAGGGGGAGAAGTATCTAATTTTTATAGCATTGTTTTAGATAACTCTCAAGTCACTTCAAGCCTCTTTGTTGGAGCTTAGGAAGATCAAACCAAGTAACTCATTGCCAGAAACCCTACTGAAGACAAAAATACTGATCTTGCAATGAAAATATCAGACTCTTGTCTTGTCTCTAAACTTGAACCAAAGATGAGTCCTATTATTCAATAAAAACAAGATCTTGAATTGCATCATTGGAACAAGTGGTTATGGTGTGTTCTACTTTTACATCAATAACTTCTTGATGAAAGAATTTTACAATTCTGATGGATGTGCTTCTGGGAAAACTGTTGAAGTTGAAGGTGGTGAAACAAGAAGAGTTTACTCTCAACTAGTGTGGATGAAACAGATGTGGAAGGATTATAATGTCAAGCATAATGTCATGGTATTTAAATTGTGAAGATCTGAATGCTATCAGATATCTCATCCAATATGACTGAAACAAGAACCTTGATAGACTTCAACTAATTAGGAATCTTGCTGAAGACAAGGTTGTTATTATGAAGCATGATAACACTAAGGAACAACTGACTATTATGATTACTAAAGCCTTATATGCAAATCAATTTGAGAACATAAATAGTGGGCTAGGTACTTGCCCTATTGAGTATTTATAGCAATTACAGGCATGGAGGAATGTAATAGATACAATATCTTTCCTCTACTCTCTAAGGCATAATAAGTCTATGCACATTGCCATTACTAAGGGATGGAACAAAAATTCTCTGCAAGATAAAAGGGCTGGTGTGAAAAGGCATGTTTCAAGGTTGTGGTAAGAGATTTCAATGTCAACACTCCTCAAACATGTGACAACAACAAGAAGTGCGAAAGGATCTTTGACAGGGGAAAAAGGTGGAAGAACGCCTGAAGATGATCAAGATTGTGTGTTTCCACCAAGTCATGTGTGCTTCCATTACCTTATATGTCATGACTTGATGTCATGTGTGTACTACTACAGTGGTTTGTGTTATTGCTTGGGAGAAATTTTTCGGGGAGAGCGGGATAGGTTGCCATGCCTGTTGCTGCTACTTAGAAGATGTAGAGCTTGTTGCTGTCTGGGAAAAGGTATTCTTGGCAGTTGGTTGTAGTCTTCAGGGGGAGTGATAGATTATGTGTGACAGAGGGAGATGTGTATCTGTCTGTTGCGTAGCTGCTTTGGTACAACCTATATAAAGTTTGCATGCTCTCATGCATCCTATTTTGTTGTATCTCTGGTAAGGTTATAATGCCAGATAAGTTATCTTGACATTACGCGGTCATGTGTGTTCTTTTTTCCTTGATAGTATGGATGCGATTTTAGATATGTGTTTCTGCTTGTGTTCCTTTGATGGGTGCCTATGATGTATATTTTAAAACTGGTCATGATTCTTGGGATGACCCAAGTAACAGTACTATTTGTGACTAGGAGAATTTAGTTTTTTCTATAGAAGGTTGTGGTTATCTAAGGAGGTTCTGTTGTTTGGATGTGAAATGTCTAACATAATGTCTTGACATGGTGGTCAGTTTTCAAGCTGATTATTGCTGGGAAGCTTCATGTTATGGAGCATTTATTTTTGTCTTTGACTGGTTCATAGGAGAATACAATGTCTTTAAGGATGTCAGGACATTGTATGAAGATGTTTTTGT
This sequence comes from Lathyrus sativus, assembly GCA_963859935.3. Lineage (NCBI taxonomy): Eukaryota > Viridiplantae > Streptophyta > Magnoliopsida > Fabales > Fabaceae > Lathyrus > Lathyrus sativus. Next base: position 519,700,058 of record OZ012736.1, read on the forward strand.
CAAGAGTGTCAAGAGATTTTTTCTGGTTAGGATGATAAGGATGGTCTATCTAGTCATCAGTGCCTTCAAAGTAGGTATGTAAAACATGTTTTTTTTGGGTGCATGCATATCCAAAGAAAATAGGTTTCAATGACATAGGAATTTTCACAGTCCAAGCTTAGAAAGAGAGAACAAAAATTAAAAGGTGTGTCTCTCACGTGTGAACGGTGATACTTTATCAAGGATGATTTCACTTCTTCCAATATTTCTCTCCTTGACTTGTCAGGCATTACAAACAAGGAATTTGTGCTCTTTATATAGTCTGAAACCTGCTTACTTTCACCTACTACCTCGTTGTACTTCAAACATGAGCCAATCCTCCAAAATTTCTAATACTAAGAAGGTTCACTTGAAGGAAACCTTGAAAGAGAATAATGATACGTCCAATGTTGTGACACCTGCTGGATCGCCAACTGGAGCTTCCTTAACAAGGGAAAAGTCTGTGACAAAGATGAAGTCCCTCAAGAAAATTTGTACTAAGGATCATGATACTGATGCAGACGGTGATGCGGACTGAGTTAATTTCATTAACTCAATAGGTTGGAGAGATTAGGAACATTACAGTTTTGGTTTAGTTTCATAAAAAGGATCTTGGAGACTTTTTAGGAAACTTTGATGATTTGTTCCTATTTTTATGGAGAAGATCTTGCAGGTGGTTTACAACTGAAAGAGTGGATTTGTTTGAAGAGTCCAATCCCATATTGCTAGAGTCTATATAAAGAAACTCACTAAATCTAAAAATATGTGGAAGCATTATTGAAGAAACCGTGTGTGCACAAATAATGGCTTAGGGTTTGCGATTTCTTTTAGTGTGTTATTGTATTGTGTGTCACTCATGTAACTTCTGATACATTGAGATAGACTGATTGTTAATTGTCATTTGTTCACTCTAAAGATTTTAAGCAAGAGTGCATTATTCTTATTTGAAGCTTTTAAGCAAACCTAAATATTGTACTTCGAAGTGTTTACTTTTGTTTTTGGTGTTGTTGAATTGTCACTTGTTGTGACTGGTAAGAAGTGAGAGGGGATTCTCATATCTAGGAGTGTCCTGGTTAGAAATTGCACTGAGTAGGGATTAAGTGAAAAGTTTTCAACTAAGATTGTTTAGCTTTAAATTGATACTACTAATAGTGTATTTCCTTTCTAGCTTGGTAGCCCCTATATGTAGGTGAGTTGCACCGAATTAGGTTAATAATTACTTGTGTTTTTACTGTCTTCTTACTCTGTTTATTACCTTTTCTTTATTTAGTATCAGTTCAAATATTAGTGTCGAAACATCGCCTTCGACATCTCATATCTGATACTAGAATTTCATGTAGTTTATGTTTTTATCTGTTTTATTAAAAGAAGAATTATTTGGTCTAATTTATCAAACATTTTTAACACTCAAAATCTACCCTGGTGTATTCTGGGAAATTTCAATGTTATTCTTGGGGCTTATGAGATAGAGGTTTTCATACACCTTCTAGATCTTCCATTCATGATTTTTAATATTGGGTCAACATTATTTGTCTTGCAGATATGCCTACCAAATAATCTTTTTTCACTTGGTCTAGTGGTAGAAGAGGTAATTCTCTTATTGAAAGGAAGTTGGATAGGGTCTTCTATAGTCAAAATTGGTTAGATGTATGCACCTTTTCTAACGCCATTACTCTTCCTAATCTTAGATTTGACCGTTTTCCCATTCTTGTGGGTGATTGCTTCTCTTTGGTTAGACGTAGATCTAGATTCATATCCATGACTTTATGGACTTTACATGATAAATGTATAAAGTTCATTGTTGATGTTTAGTCTCAACCTGTGATTGGATGCCCCATGTTTATCCTTTCCCAAACCTCCACAACCTTATAATCCAACTTAAATATTGGAATAAATAAGTTTTTTGGTATATTCACAAGATGGTTTAATTTACAACTGTCAACCTTTCTAATATTCAGGAGCAAATTCAAAATTTGGGTATGTTTGACACTCATAAAATCGCCTCCTTTTCAAGATCTATTTCGTGCACTTGAAGCAGAAAATTTGTGCGCTCAAAAGTCCCCTACTACAAAGTAGTTACGGGAGTTCGCCATCGGAATCGCAAAAAAACCCTTTTTTCTATTTTTAATTAACTTTTTGCTGTTTTCACCGTCTCGAAAAAATCCAAAAAAATTTCCAAAATTCTTATTTGACCTAATTAGATTAAATTTTGTGTTTTTCAGAATTTTTTCGATTCTATTTTAACCCTCTTCTTTCTTTGATTTTGATTCTGACCTACATGGACATTGTGGGAATTATTGGAATTGTTGCTGCATTGACAATCCTGGCCACGAGAGCTTCCTGTCCAGACCTAGTTGATTGCGATCCTGAGATTGAGAGAACCTTGCACGCACGCCTTCGAGATAATCAGGTCGGCCCTAGTTCATCATCTCTTGTCGTTCTTGATTCTGATCCTTTGTCCACCATAGCTGAACAACAGACACTAAGGGAGCTTGCTGCCCCCGATGTTAACTATAATGGATTGTGTATTGAATATGCTAACCTTGCTGCTCTCTTTGAGTTAAAATCTGGACTAATACATTTGTTCCCTAGATTTAACGGTCTTGCAGGTGAGGATCCGCACAAACATCTCAATGAATTCCAGATTGTTTGTTCCACCCCACTCAGGCCTGAAGGAATTACGGAAGACCGAAGACCATATCAAGCTGAGCCTTCCCCTTTTCTCTACAAGGTGCAGCCAAAGATTGGTTATATTATCTCGAGCCGAATTCTGTTGCTACTTGGAACGATCTGAAGAAGGTATTCCTAGAAAGGTATTTCCCTGCATCCCGAGCAGCCTCGATACGAAAAGACATATGTGGTATTAGACAATGAGATGAGTCATTGGCTGAATATTGGGGAAGATTCAAACAATTGGTTGCGAGCTGCCCACAACACCAGATCACCGAGCAATTATTGATTCAGTATTTCTATGAAGGCTTAAACCCAATGGATAGAAATATGCTAGATGCTGCTAGTGGTGGTGCACTTGTCGATAAAACTCCAGCCGCTGCCAAAGCTCTGATCGAGAACATGTCGCTTAACTCCCAACAGTTCACAACGAGAGAAAATTCTGTCCCGATGAAGGGTGTGAACGAGATTCATGTATCTTCTCATGTTGCCCATTCTGACAAAGCCTTCGAAAATAAGATGAGCGAGCTGAAGGAGTTAGTGCAACAGTTGATAGTGGTAGGTAAAGCCCAAGCATCCCATCAAGACCAAACAGTGACAACAAGATTGTGTGGTATTTGTACTTCTCCCGATCATCCTACGGACACATGTCCCATTCTTAAAGACGAAGTTCCTACTGAAGTACCTCAAGCATATGCAGCAGCCATGTACCATCAAGGTAACAACCAGAACCGGTACAATATTCCTGATCTGTCCACTAATAGATACCATCCAAGCTGGAGGAACCATCCCAACCTCCAATATGGAAACCAACCCTCCAACCAAAAACATTACCCCACCCAGCAACAATTGTCGCTACCCTTGCCATCACCACAGAACCCTCCACAAGCTGCAACCACTGCTGCCCCAGCTTCCGGTCCTTCAATCGATGATATTGTTAAGCAATTGGCCACCAATACCGTACAATTCCAACAACGGACAGAATCCTCCATCCAAGCCTTGCAAACACAAATAGGACAACTTGCCACCTCGGTTAATGGCATCCAACAAGCACTAGGATCCAACCAACTGCCCTCTCAAACCGTGCCGAATCCTAATGCTAATGTGAGTGCAATAAGCTTGCGATCCGGTAAAGTTACAGATTCTGCCCAGAAAAAAATTGATGATGATTCTGATTCTGGCCCGAAATTTATTGTTGAGCCTTTTGTTACTGTTACAACTGAACCTTCTGCTGTTGAACCTTCTGCTGTTGCGAAAAAACAGTACGAACCTCGCATACCGTACCCTCACCGAGTGCAGAAAAATAAGAACGTCCTTGAAGAAGACAAAGAGAAAGAGAGAGAGAGAGAGAGAGATTTTGGATGTGTTTAAAAAAGTGGCGGTGAATATCCCACTTCTTGATGTGATAAAGCAGATCCCAAAATATGCGAAGTTTCTTAAGGATTTATGTACTCACAAAAGGAGATTGAAAGGGAATGAGAGGGTGAATATGGGAAGGAATATTTCGTCCTTCATCCAATCAAACGAAGGCGCTGAAAAAAATGTTTCAGGCCTTTTCCAGCAGGCCATGCCACAAAAATGCAAGGATCCAGGAACTTTTGCTATCCCTTGTACCAGTGGGAACAGTAAATTCGAAAATTGCATGCTTGACTTAGGAGCTGGTATTAATGTTATGCCTACTTCTGTTTATAATAATCTTGATCTTGGTCCATTGCAGCATACAGGTTTAATCATTCAGCTGGCAAATAGAAGTGTTCTGGTCTGGGCCCGCCTCGTGGTCCAGCCCAGTAACACACGAGGCCCAGTAAGTGGACTAGCACGACCGGGCACACACCCCCATAGGACGGGCAGGGCACGCTCTCCGCCGAGCGGGACGACACGTCTCGTGACATCCTTGACATCCCCCTTTGTTCTCCCGAACAGAGCATCCCCGGTCCATCGAGCAAGAACACATGGCTCTCCCGCGTCCTAGCATCCCCCCTCCGCGGGGAGGACCACGCCCTCCGGGGAACCCCGCGAGCTCCCCTCCGCGAGGAGGACAACGTGCCCGGCGCACATTCTCTACGTGCTCCCCTCCGCTGGGACACGTCATCAACTAACTGCCCACCTCCGAAAGAGCAGGTCAAACCCACTCTCCGGAGACCACGGGACGGTTGGACTAGGGCGAAGACCACGTCCTGGTCTTCACTACGCCACGTAAGCCCTAGCAGTCACCTGGGTTGGGCCTGACCATCCAGCCCAACACAAGTGACCATTGGCCTAACGCTGAGGTCTCTCTATAAATACCCTCTTCCTCAAAAGGGTCAGGTAATTCACTTCTTACCCAATTTCTGTACTTTGCTCTCACTCTTCCCAACTCTTTACTTTGGCATCAGAGTGTTTTACAGGTACACCCCCCTTCTCCTCCTCATCACCGGTGAACAGGTAGCAGTCCAACAGCGTGTGGCCAGCCCGTGATCCCCTTCTGATCAGGTCAGATCAAGAAGCAATACCCGCCCCGCCGGAGTTGTGGAAGATGTCCTCGTGCAAGTAAATGACTTGATTTTCCCTGCTGATTTTTATATTCTTGACATGGAGGGAGAAACAAAGTCAAACAAGGCACCCATCATTCTCGGCAGACCGTTTATGAAAACGGCAAAGATGAAAATCGATGTTGATGATGGCACGATGTCCATGGAGTTTGGTAATATTGTCGCAAAATTTAACATCTTTGATGCAATGAGACATCCCATGGAAGAGCATTTAGTATTTAAAATTGAGTTACTATCTGACTTAATAGACGATACACTCCCCGAGTTTTTATCTGATTTTCCGTCTTTATTGGAATATGATGATACTTTCTCCTGCGATGTATGCACTGACACTAATGTTTGCTCTACTTGTGCCGAGATAAATGTTGCATTACAGGATGATACTTTGCAGGTGGATACAGTTCCCGACGAAGTAGTTTGTGCGATTGAAGCTCTAGACGTCCCTGCTGCCCCGACCGCCTCATCCAGTGAGCAGCCCCCTTCTTTAGAGCTCAAACCTCTCCCAGAAAGTCTCAAATATGCCTACTTGGACATAAATGAGAAGCTCCATGTTATTATCTCAGCTAACCTTGATTTCGATCAAGAAAGTAGGCTTTTGCAGGTTTTAAAGAGGCACAAAAAGGCAATAGGATGGACCTTGGCGGACATTCCAGGTATTAGCCCCGCTAGGTGCATGCATCGGATTCTACTTGAAGAAGGAGCTAAGGTAGTAAGGCAGCCCCAAAGGAGGCTTAAACTTTTAATTCTTGATATGGTGAAGAAAGAGGTAACCAAGTTGTTGCAAGCAGGTATCATATACCCTATCTCCAACAGTAACTGGGTGAGCCCAGTGCAGGTTGTACCAAAGAAATATGGACTTACTGTGATAAAAAATGAGAAGAATGAACTTGTTCCCACTAGAGTTCAGAATAGTTGGCGAGTTTGTATTGACTATAGGAGATTGAACCAGGCGACTAGAAAGGATCATTTTCCTTTGCCATTCATTGATCAGATGCTCGAACGACTCGCAGGTAAATCACATTACTGTTTTCTTGATGGTTTTTCAGGTTACTTTCAAATTCATATTGCACTTGAAGACCAAGAAAAGACTACTTTCACGTGCCCTTTTGGTACATTTGCCTACAGGAGGATGCCTTTCGGCCTTTGCAATGCTCCTGGCACTTTCCAGCGGTGCATGATTAGCATTTTCTCTGGCTTTATCGAAAATTGCATGGAAGTATTTATGGATGATTTCACCGTTTATGGCTCTTCTTTTGATGCATGTTTGAACAGTTTGAATATGGTTTTAGAGAGATGCATTGAAACCGACCTTGTTCTAAATTATGAAAAATGTCACTTTATGGTGGAGCAGGGGATTGTTTTAGGACACATAATTTCTGAAAAAGGAATTTCAGTTGACCCTGCCAAGATTGATGTGATTTCTACATTGCCTTACCCATCTTGTATTCGCGAGATTCGTTCTTTTCTTGGTCATGCAGGTTTCTACAGGCGCTTCATAAAGGACTTCAGCAAGATAGCTCTTCCCTTTTCAAACTTGTTGAATAGCGACGTGACCTTCACTTTTGATGAGAAATGCAAGCAGGCGTTTGATTTCTTGAAGAAAGCACTAACCTCCGCCCCCATCATACAACCTCCTAATTGGAATCTCCCTTTTGAGATTATGTGTGACGCATCTAACTATGCAGTTGGAGCGATCCTTGCACAAAGAGTGGACAAGGCTGCCCATGTTATTTACTATGCTTCTAGGATGTTGGATCCTGCACAAGCTAATTACACAACCACCGAAAAGGAACTTTTAGCGATTGTTTTTGCTCTTGACAAATTTAGACAATACTTGCTAGGTTCCAAGATTGTTGTTTTTACTGACCATGCAGCTTTGAAATATCTCTTGAATAATCCCGAAGCAAAACTAAGATTAATTCGGTGGATGTTGTTGCTTCAAGAGTTTAATGTGGAGATTAAGGACAAGAGTGGTGCCGAGAACCTAGTAGCTGACCACTTGAGCAGAATAGAGCAAGACGCAGATCCTTCTCCCATTCAGGATGACTTTCCTGATGAGCAGTTGCTACTCTTACAAGGAGTTACTCCTTGGTTTGCTGATATTGTTAATTATCTTGTTGCTAGTGTTTTTCCTGCAGGTGTATCTAAGGCACAATGTCACAAACTCAAGAGTGATGCCAAATATTATGTGTGGGATGATCCTTATCTTTGGAAATTCTGTAGTGACCAGGTTATTAGGAGGTGTGTCCCCGACTATGAGGTTGACTCAATTTTGAATTTTTCTCATGCCACTCAAGTAGGAGGACACTTTGGCCCGCAACGTACTGCAAGAAAAGTACTCGACTCAGGTTTCTATTGGCCAACCATTTTTAAGGATGCTTATGAGACTTATCGCACTTGTAAAGAGTGCCAGATAGCAGGTACGACCATCACTCGTAAGAATGAAATGCCTCAGCAATCTATGCTTTTTTGTGAGGTGTTTGATGTATGTGGAATTGACTTCACGGGTCCCTTCCCGGTATCATTTGGGTTTTTCTATATTTTACTTGCTGTCGATTATGTTTCAAAGTGGGTAGAAGCCATCCCCACTAGGACTAACGATTCTAAAGTTGTTGCAGATTTTGTCAAGTCTAATATCTTTTGCAGGTTCAAAATTCCACGAGCTATCATAAGTGACCAAGGCACGCATTTCTGTAACCGCACCATGGAAGCTTTGCTTCGGAAGTATGGAGTTGCACATAGAGTCTCTACTGCATATCACCCATAAACCAATGGGCAAGCTGAGGTCTCTAACAGAGAAATCAAACAGATTCTAGAGAAGATGGTGCAACCGAACAGGAAGGATTTGAGTCGTCGTCTAGAAGACGCACTATGGGCTCAAAGAACAGCTTTCAAGATACCAATAGGGATGTATTCCTATCGACTTATTTTTGGTAAGGCATGTCATCTTCCTGTTGAGATAGAACACCATGCTTATTGGGCGGTAAAAAGTTGTAATATGGAGATGCAACAAGCAGGTAGTGAAAGGAAACTCCAATTACAACAACTTGAAGAACTTAGGCTAGAAGCTTATGAAAGCTCTAGAATCTATAAAGAGAAAACCAAACACTTCCACGATAAAATGATTTTTAGGAAGGAATTCTCTGTGGGCCAACAGGTTTTACTGTTTAACTCCCGCCTTAAGCTTATGGCTGGGAAACTTCGATCCAAATGGATTGGCCCCTTTCTTGTTACTAATGTTTTTCCCCATGGTTCAGTTGAAATTAAAAGTGCAGGTACTGAAAAAGTTTTTAAGGTTAATGGACAGCGGCTGAAGCTATTCCATGAGAGTTTGATACCCGAAGGTGTTACCATAGAAGAGTGTTCTTTGGAAGCACCCAACTACGCTGCAGTATAATCAGGGAGCACCCTTTCCTTCTCTCACTCTTGCTTTTTAATTGAGTCCCTTTCATTGAGGGCAATGTCTGTTTTAAGTGTGGGGGAGAGAACCTTTTGTTTCGTTTATTTTGTTTTTCTTAGTTCTTTTATTTTCGTCAGTTTTCCTTTAAAAATAAAATAAAAAATAAAAAAAAGTCATTTACTTAGAAAAACACAATGCATTTTTTTTGAAATTTTTGGGTTGTAGATCAATTGGAGGTCAGATTGTAGAGACTTGGGAAAATTTTATAATATCGGTATCGTTTTAACACCGTGAGTCTCCCAAATATGGAAATTGATTTAGACACTTGTTATGACATAGTCTTGAGTTCTCGTCCTTTAATAGCTCTTAAGTAGTTTATCTAGCAGTCAACACCATCTAGAAATCACATGCTAAGTAATTGAGCTGATGCAAATAAGTGAATGATCATGTGCTTAATAAAAAAAAAGATGAAAAAGAGAAATAAAAAGAAAGAAAGAAGAAGAAGAAAAAAAGAAAAGACAAAAAAGTGTCTAATTCTGAATTGTTGAAAAAAAAATATATGGATCATAGTCACTAACAAGCTCAGTTACCATGTGTGTGAATAAATAAAGGGCTTAATGTGATTGCACTAGAATGAAAGAGAGCGAAAAGGAGGATGAGTAAGTTAGACTTAGGCATAACGACATGATTTGGAATGGTTTGTATAGGAGGGAGTCTTATGACCGCAAAATTGTGGATTTGTGTTCTTATGATATCCTTAGTATGCAAAAGTAGTACCTATCAATGCAATCTTGACCAAAGAGGAGTTCACAGACTAGATTGAGTATCTGAATGTTTTTGTGTTTCATAAGTTTTGACAATACTTTGCTCGGAGTGTAAAGGTCCAAGTGTGGGGGAATTTGATCAGTGCATTTTAATGCACCTTCCTCTATGTTTAGATTTAGGCATTTCTACCGTTTAATTTTTTTAATTTCATGTTTTATGATGTTTTTACAATTTATTTTATTTTAAGCTTTATTTAATTTTCGTTCATTATTTTTCAGCATTAGCAGCTTTTAGTAAAAAATTCATAACTGAAGCTACAGGAATCGGATCGAGGCGTTTTACTAGTTGTTGGAAAGCTAAGAAAAAGATCTACAACTTTTATATTGCACGAAGGAGCTGATTCGGATTTCTTGAGTCTCGAATAATTCATTGAAGTTTCTGACTTGTGATAATGTAGTTTTCCTTGTGGGCCTAGTTTAGGTTTCTGGCCCAGTTGTTTTCTATTTAAGCTTGATGCTGTGATGCAAAACTGAATCCTAGTTTATTTTCCGAATTTTGTTTTTCATTGTTTTCATGGCGAACTAATCCTAAGGGAAAATCCGCCGGTTTTGAATCCCGTAATTTCTTTGAGGTTTATTTTCAATTCAATTGTGCTTTATTTCTTTTAATCCCGTTCCAAATTATTTTATAATTTTGTTTGCTTAATTCATTATTATAAGATAAATTGGATTTAATTTGGTCGATCAATATTCCTTAACTCAATCGCGGATGAACTTAGTTTTTTCCGTTAATTTGCACAAATCTTTAACCGTCTGCTTAATTCGATAATTAGGAATAAAAGTCGTGCGATATTGTCGATGCTTGTTCGTCAATATTGCAATCGAATAGGAATTGAAACATTTTTGAAAATATTGAATTGTAATAACCGATAATAAGTTGGGAGTCAAACCGGTGGATTTACCTACCTCTAATCACTTGTTTTAAAATCACTTATTTTTGCCTTTTACTTTCTTAATCGAGTTCTTAATCAAAACAAACCCCCCAATTCGTCTCAATTGGCTATTTTAAATAAGAATCTTTGTGAATCGACATCCGAGTTACCGTCGCTTTACTATATTTTTCAAACCGCTCGGTTTTGATCCGCGCGCGACCGCGGATCAATACCCGTTCACCCATGATGTGAAATGTTAATGCTTATGATGTAATGAACTCTAGCACGATAAAAGTGATGGGATGATACATGTCAAAAAGCAAACAAAGAAAGAAAACACACGGGGGATAAGGTCATCCAAACAAAAAGAAAAGAAGATAAAGCAAAACCCTCAAAGTCTTAGGATCAAGCAAACAGATTCTGGAGTTTTCAAACAAAAGTAAACATCCAAGCCTTTGGAAATTCCTTAAAACAAATAGATCAAGCGGGATCTTCAGGAAAGATACAAGGTATTTAAACTCTTCTGTATGCCAAAATAATTGGACTTCACAGGGAAACGCCCTTTGGATAAGCTTCTCAAAAGAGACCACCACTTATCACTCTAAGGGACTTACGCACCACCAAGAAATAATGAGCTTCTCAAAAGAGATTGTCACTTATCGTAATAGCAGAGCCAAGCTTCTCAAAGGAGACTGCCACTTGTTGGGAAAAAAGGATAAGCTTCTCAAAAGAGACAACTACTTATCATAATAGCAAAATAAGCTTCTCAAAGGAGACTGCCACTTGTTGGGTAAAAGGGATAAGCTTATCAAAAGAGATAACTACTTATCATAATAGCAAAACAAGCTTCTCAAAGGAGACTGCCACTTGTTGGAAAAAAGGGATAAGCTTCTCAAAAGAGATAGCCACCTATCATAATAGCAAAACAAGCTTCTCAAAGGAGACTGCCACTTGTTGGGAAAAAGGGATAAGTTTTTCAAAAGAGATAGCCACTTATCATAATAGCAAAACAAGCTTCTCAAAGGAGACTGCCACTTGTTGGGGAAAAGGGATAAGCTTCTCAAAAGAGATTGCCACTTATCATAATAGCGAGATAAGCTTTTCAAATAAGACTTCCACTTGTCCACCATGGGGATTTGTAGAAGATTCTTACTGCGAGATACAGTGCAAAATAAATGCACGTTAAAACTAGGTTCGGCGACCTAACCAAAGTAACACCTGCCAGGGACCAGAGTTCAATCTAGGAACAACCTAGAAAGAAACAGTAAAAAATACTCCAACCATTGAGGAATGAACTCAAATGACGGTTTATCTTATCACACGAGGATCAAACTCTGTGGGGAATTTAGAAATAATGTGCATTTTATGCTTAAAGATGACGACTATACTTGGAGAGAGACGACAAACCCGATCACTTGGGCAAAAAACACTAAAGTGAATGAAACAAGTCACACCAAATCGGTAGAAAAATGCTCAGATGTCATGTATACGTATGAATACATGTACCTGCCACTCTATGTTATTGGTGAAATGTGAGACAGACTATGTGGGGATTATTAAGGAGACTACCAATAAGGTTTTTCGGGGATTGATAGAAGTAAGATAGTCTGACTCACTGGGAATACTTGAGGAAAATGGTTAGTTCTGGCTTCTCACAGAACAAACCAAAGGCTATTGATAATTTGTAATGAAAAGGTATGCTCTGGGTTCGCACAGAGCAAAAAAGATAATTGAATGTAGTAACAGAAAAGACTCCGGATTCACACAGAGTATAAAAAGGAGAGACTTCGGATTCATAGAGTGGTGCCAAATCAAATGGGCTATGGTTCTACTTAGAATAACGCAGATGATAGGAATGGTTTCTCTCATAACCATGAAAAAAGAGTTCCGGATTCGCACAGAACAAACAAAGGACTTCAGATTCGCACAAAGTACAAAAGAGAGATGGGTTAATGCTTCTCGCATAAGCATAAAAATGAAGTTCCGGATTCGTACAAAATTAACAAAATACTCCAGATTTGCACAGAGTTTAAAAGAAATGGTTCCAGATTCGCACATAACCAAATTGACAATAAAACTTGCCAACACAACAAGTGAACAAATATCAAGAAATCTTTCAAGCAAGAAGGTAATTGAAACTATGACTTATCTGGTAAATAATCTGATAAAACCTCATACCGTCAAAAGAGATAAACTTTGACAAGTATCCGTTAAGTAAGTGCCAGCGAAAATTAGACTAAACAAAGAAGAGATGACATGACGCATTTGGTATAAAATGACCTGAGTGGCGTGCATGTAAGACAAAGACTGTATTATGTGACAAACATAAAGGATTTTGGCGTAAAGATGACCATCATGTTTTCCTTAACACACGGGGAAGCACCTTGATAAAAATGAGAGGATTGTCTGAACATGTTCTTCAGATATGTCAAACTTTGTCAAAATCTTATGGAGAATGATGGGACCAAGTCCTCCTTAGGGATCATTTCAGAAATGTTCCACAAATATCTTATAGTTTTGTGGTCTCTGGGGAAAAGACCAACTTCCCTTTTAGTTATTTTAATTGTCAAAGAATTTATGTATCTTAGCATGTCGTTATACCTTAGTTTCAAAACTATATCATCAAAAATAAATGACATTTGCAAAAGAAAGATAAATAACACAATGAATAAAAGAGGAAAATGCAAACTTCATTTAACAATATGGCAACACATGAAAGCATGGCTCCACATGAGATATTACAAAGGAAACAAAAAGTGAAAATGGAAAAAAGAAATGTTTACATCAAATCTCAATAAATGCTACTTTTCCTATAACTCTAAGATCCCTTAGAACTTTGCTTCGGAAGAGAACAATTAGGTTGATCTTCATGCCTGTGTTCCTTTGAGCTGATCAGATTTGCTCGACCTTGTATTAGCCTTTTATTTATACATAACTTTTTCCAGGACCTCCCTCTCGGATTTCCAATCCATCGGGATGCTCTTTTTTTGCCTAAGTTTCCCTTTCGGGTTTTCAACTTAGCAAGCTGACATTTTTTTTATATCCCTAATTTTTACCTAGACCGCCCTTTCAGGTTTTCTGTCCACCGGGATGCCCTTTTTTGCCTAAGTTACCCTCTCAGGTTTTCAACTTAGCGGTTGTCTTTTTTCTAGGCATAATACAAACGAACTGCATCAGAATTTATTGTCTTATGGAACTCCTCGCCATCCATTGTTGCAAGAATTAAAGCTCCACCGAAAAAGGATTTCTTAACAACAAACGATCCTTTGTAATTTGGAGCCCATTTTCCTCGTAGATCCTTGTGAACAGGGAAAATCTTCTTGGGCACGAGATCTCCTTCCTTATACTCTCAAAGACGAACCTTCTTGCCAAATGCCTTCTTGAGTCGCTTCTGATATAGTTTCCCATGACATAAAGCGGCTAGACGCTTTTCTTTAATGAGATTCAATTCGTCAAAACGATTTTGAATCCATTTAACCTCTTCAAGTTTAGTCTCCATCAAGATTCTCATCGACGAGATTTCTACCTCAACCGGGAGAACTGCTTCCATTCCGTATACCAAAGAAAAAGGGGTTACCCCTGTTGATGTGCGGATAGTCGTCCGATATCCATGCAAAGCAAAAAGTAGCATCTCATGCCAATCTTTATAAGTTACCACCATCTTTTGCAGGATCTTCTTAATGTTTTTATTCGCGGCTTCAACAACTCCATTCATTTTTGGGTGATATGGAGAAGAGTTATGGTGTTCTATCTTAAAGCTTTCACACAACTCCTTCATAACTTTGTTGTTCAAATTTTACCCATTATATGTGATGATTTTGCTTGGAATTCCATATCGGAAGATAATATCTTTTTTAAGAAAACGAGCAACCACTTGCCTGGTTACGTTGGCATAGGAAGCAGCATGTACCCATTTTGTGAAGTAATCAATGGCGACTAGGATGAAGCGATGTCCATTACATGCTTTTGGTTCAATAGTGCCAATCAGGTCGATGCCCCACATCGAAAATGGCCACGAAAAAGTCAAAACATTCAGAGGAGTAGGCCGCACATGAACTTTATCAGAGTAAATTTGACATTTATGGCAAGTTTTGGCATAACGAAAGCAATCATCTTCCATCGTCAACCAGTAATAGCCGGCCCTTAGGATCTTCTTAGCCATGGCATGCCCATTAGCATGTGTTCCAAAGGATCCTTCATGTATCTCCTTGATCAACATGTCAGCTTCATTTCTATCCACGCACCTAAGTAGCACCATATCATGGTTACTTTTGTATAGAACACCATTGCTTAGGAAGAAATTAGATGCTAACTTCCTCAGAGTCTTTTTATCTATGGTTGAAGCATTCTCTTGATACTCCTGGCGTTATAGAAAGCACTTGATGTCATGAAACCACGGTCTGCCGTCAGCTTTTGCTTCAACTGTTTGACAATAAGTTGGTTCAGACTGATCAAAACGCGACGAACAATGGTCGAAAAATTAAAACGAACACATCCACTTAAACTGCGCAAAACATAGATTAATATAATTGACGTCTGTAAACTCAATTTTGAAATTTTCTGTCCACTGATTTTACGCACAGTTGAGATTCAGTTTGATCAGTCTGTCTGTGAATTCAAAAAATTATTCTGGCTGGCATTTTAAGCACTACGCGGGATGAAATGTACGTTATGATATGCAAAGTAAAAATAAATTTAGGTGCATGTAAAATTTAAAATGTCCGAACAGAATTGGGGTATGACAGTCAGTGACCCTCAATGTTTTTCTTCATGGCTTCTTTTCTTGCAAAAGAGGGGTTAGGCAAGGGTACCCTCTATCTTATATTCTTTTCTGTTTGGCTGGAGATGTTTTGAGCATGCATCTTTCTATGCTAGTCACTTCTGGAACTCTTTCTCCAATCAAGGCAACTAAGAAGGTCGATATTCCCTCTCATATATTTTATTTAGATGATATTCTAGTGCTCTATAAAGACAATACTACCAATATCACTACTCCCTAAAAATTATTCTCTACATATTCTGCAGCTTCTGGCCTGCATATTAATTTGCAAAAATATACTATTTTTCTTGGCTCTATGTGTAATAGCAAGGTTGAGCATTTCACTCCTCTCACGGGTTTTTCTAGGGGTTATCTTCTTTTTTTCTTACTTAGGGGTTCCTATTTTCAAAGGAAAAGTTAGGAAAGTCCATCTTCAACCTATAGCTGATAAAGTGATGGCAAGGCTTTTTGCTTAGAAAGGGTCTAGCCTCACTTTTGTTGGTAGAATTCTTTTGGTCAATTCATTTATTCACAGTATACTATATAACTCCATTATAATATATAGCTGGCTTACTTCCCTTTTAAAGATGATTGAGAAGGCCTCCCAAAACTTTATTTGGAGTAAAAATATTCTTACTAAAAAGTTGGTCACAATAGCTTAGAGAAAAGTTTTTCAGCCAAAGGATTATGAAGGTCTGGGTTTAAGGTCTCTTATTACTCTAAATGAAGCCTCAAACTTGAACCTTGGTTAGGATATGCTTAATAGTGATAAGTATTAGGCTAAAGTAGTTTAAGCTAGAGTTCTTAGAAGACATTGTACAATCAAACATCATATCTTCTCCTCTCTTTGGTACAACTTAATGTTTGAATATAACTTCTTAAAATCGAAGAGTATTTGGATTATTAGAAATGGTAGGAAGATTAAGTTTTAGAAGGATTCTTAGTGTGGTGAGCCATTGCTGCACAAATCTGACATATAAATTCTTCTTAGCCATAATATTGACCCTGATTCCTTACTTGCAGATTTTTGGCACAATGGTGTTTAGTATTTTCTCAAATTCTAGCATGATATTTTCCCCTTCTTAGATCTGGATACTGCTCATCACACCCCGCAGATTGAAAATGCAAACATTTCCATTTGGCTGACCTCTTCTGATGGATGTTTTTCCTTAAAGCTGGCTTACATTATTAAAACCTATCCATTCGTTCTTCTAATATGGGCAAAGATTATTTGGCACTTTGATATCCCTCGTACTAAATCTTTTATTGTGTGACAGCTGATGCATGATAAAATACTCGCAGATGATGCTATCTAGTTAGTTCAGAGGGTGCACAAATGTTTCCATGTGTAAGAATGCTTCTGAATTTACAGCTCACATTTTCTTCCATTGTCCTATTGCTTCCAAGACTTGGAATTGGTTGACCAGAACACTCAAGGCCTCCATCAACATCTCTTCCCAACATGATTTATAGTCTTTTTGTAGCAAGAGTAATTATCCCCACGACTCTTTGATTATCAAAGCAGTGATTTTCTTTTCTTTAGACGAAATCTGGAAGGCAAGGAATGTAGCCTGGTATCACAACAAGCTTATTCATAACGCTATCACAAACATCAAAGCCCAAACTATCACGGTCGACAATAATTCTTCGCTACCTTCCTCTGCTTCCATGACGAACTTCAACCTTTTTAAGTCTTTTTAGGTTACAATCCACCCTCCGAAGACCCCTATTATTAAGGAATTAATATGACAACCTCCTTCTATATCGTGGTTAAAGTATAATTTTGGCGAGGTTGTTGTATCTAGTTCTTATGGAAACCTCCTTCTATATTGTGTTTAAAGTGTAATTGTGACAAGGCTATTGTATCTAGTTCTAATGGCTATGAAAGCATTTTCAGAGATTCCAAAAGGAATTTCATTTTGGCATTTGTTGAGCAAACCCTAATTGCTTACTCCTTACATGCTGAATTCTCTATTGTTCTTCGTTCTATTGAAAATACTAGAGATAAAGTATGACCTACCTAAGCCTTGAATTGAGAGTGATTCTTTTTTGGTTTCCAAGCTTTTTCGAAAAATTCGTCGGTATCTTAGAAGTAAGTAAATTCACTATACAAAAAAACTAATATGTCTTTTGTTATCACTCATATTTATAGGGAAGTAAACCCTTATGCGGATTTTTTTGCTAACTTGAACCACACTTCTCACTATTTGAATTTTTTTAAAGAAATTCCTTTGAGAAATAGATGGTAAAGAATAGTCTAGACTTATTATTTTTTTCAAATTTGTTTTCTTTTAAGATGGGTTTGGCCTAATTTCTATTTTCTTTTTGTGTTCCTCCTTTTACTTTTATATTTTAATCTTTATTTATAAAATAATTAACTCTAAAAGTCATTTTTAAAATATTTAAAAACCATTTATTTAAAATCTATAAAAAAAATGGATCCATAATCAATTATTTATTAATAAATTAAATTAGACACAATTTAAAAGACATATGAACATTAATATTCTTCTCGTTCCAAATTTCAAATTATAAATCACTAAATAAAAAATATTTGTTCTAATTTATTACTTTTCTTTGATTCTTTTAATTTATTTTTATATGTAATTAATGAAAGACAAAGTTATAAGAAAACTCCACATAGTTCTTTTAATTATATTTTTTAATATATTCATATTTATATCTATATATTTGATAATTGAAAATATATTACTAGTATTTAATCTTCACATCTTGACTATAATTATCACTATAATAAATGATAGGAAACCAAAAAAAGTTAAAATTCTTAACACTATATCCATAAGAAAAAGTGATCCATGAAATTCCGAAGGTACAATAAAGAATCGAACGGTGGAGGAACATCCATCCGCGGAAACACGGAGCCGCTCACACCCAAAACCTTGGAATCTTACACCCACCCTTCTACACACAAGCAAAAAGTAGCTTTGAACGCAGACACACCCACTAACTTTCTCCCTCTCAACTAACCTAACCTTAGTTAACTCCTAACCCTACTTCGTTCATTCTCGTTCTCTATTCTCCTCTTCCTAGTCTTTATTTATACCCCATTTGCACCTGCACCCTAGTTCCATTCCCTTCTCTTCCACCTCTCCTTCTTCTCCTCATGTGAACTCTATTTCGCTATAATAATACTACAACACTTCAAAATTAGCATGAGTTGCAACGGTTGCCGTGTCCTTAGAAAGGGTTGTAGTGAGTCATGTATCTTACGCCCTTGTATTCAATGGATCGATACCCCTGAATCACAAGGCTATGCCACTGTCTTCGTGGCCAAGTTTTTCGGTCGCGCTGACCTTATGTCTTTCATTTCTAACGTCCCTCAACCACAAAGACCCGGTAAATTATCTTTTTTTTTTACTCTTGTTTAATTTTATTATTACTCTACAATTATTTCTTGTTAAATCAGTTAGGTTCATAATTGTGCAGAGACATCAAATACACGAGTTTGAACTCGCGAATAAACCTGGCTAACTAAATTTTCTTCTATATTATTCTTATGCAGCTTTGTTTCAATCCTTGTTGTTTGAAGCGTGTGGACGAACGGTTAACCCTGTTAACGGTGCCGTTGGACTTTTATGGACAGGAAACTGGCACGTGTGTCAAGCGGCAGTTGAAACCGTTCTCCGCGGCGGAACCCTTGGGCCTATACCTGAGCTTCTATGTTTAGATGATGCATCTGAAGGGGAAGTCACGTGTAACGACGCGCGGAGGATCCGAGATCCGAACTCGAGTTTCCGGCTCGTGAGTTCCGGTGGTAAACGCAAGCGATTGAGTGAAGCTGCGAAGATTCAGACTCAGACGACGACTGATCTTAATCTCCGGTTGACGCCATGTTTTCTTCAGAACGCGTTGACCAACGGTTATCGGAAGGAGGTTCGTCGGCAGGGGACACCGTCGTTGAATTCGGAGGAATCAGTGACCACAACGACGACGTGTTTGGAGAGTGGGAACGGAGATGAGTATGTTCACGACGGAGACCGGAAAGTTCTTAACCTTTTTGTTTGAGGGATATTTCTTAAAGTGATTCGTGTTTTTTGTTTCTGAATCGTGCGATTAAGGTCTTGCGAGCACGTTATTTTTGTCTTTTTTCAGTAATTTATTTTGCCGGAAAATAAATCCGGTGAGATTTTGTAAAACGCCGGCACATGATTTTTCTCTGTTCTTTTATAAACAGAGAGAAAGATGAAGGTTAGTCGGTGAGGATTTTTTTTTTTTTAAAATCTGTCAAACATGTTGCTTTGAATATTAAATAATTAAATCCTAAAGTATAAATATATTTTCTTTTTATTAGAGTCTAGTTTCATAGTATACTAGTTTCATAATAATTTATCAAAAAGAAACTGAAGTAAAAGTAGTAGTATTTTGAAATTTTGGAGTTGGTGTTTTGTAGAATTAATGAACTTGAGCTTGTTCTGGACAAAATTAAAGTTGAGTTGGTTTGTTGTGATAATTATTTTTAAAGTTAAGTTGGTTTATTTTGGTAATTATTTCCAAAAAGCAACGTGAAAATAATAACATTTAAAAATCATAATTATTCTATTATAGTTATTTTTATAAAATATTAATTTTAAGTAATTATTTTTTAAAAATAGTTGTATAAGATATATAACTATATTAAATTTTTTATTTTAAAAAAATCTTTATTAAGTCTCTAATGTTACGGCTATATGGCCAATATAAATACAAGTATTATAATTAAAGGTAAGTGATTAAATATACTATTTTTTATTAAATTAATAAAAAAATATTTTTAACTCCAAACTCTAAAAAGTGTGAAAATATTTATTATTGTTAATAAATGAGCTTATAGTAGTATAACTTGATGGGAAATGATAATGAAGGGCATTCTTTAAACTTTAAAATAGTAATATTTAAAAAAAAATATGTGTACTTAGTTTATTGAGATTAAAATGATTAATTTTTCTATAATTTTTTTTTAATTAAGAATTTTAAAGAGTGTTCATGGAGTAGCAAGACTCTAACTTGATTATTTTCTAATACTTGTGTCCAAGATTTTAAGAGACCATAGATTTGAGACAAATGGAGTAAGTGGTTGAGTTTAAGAAGGTAATAAACTCCCAATGAGGTTAAATCAATCGGTAATTAAGTTTATTGAATTTGTTTCTAATATTAAATGTAAGATTTTTTTCTTGAAAAATAATAGTACGTGAGACATATTATTTTTTAATTAATTACATGAGTTAAAATAGAATACTATAAACTAAATTTTTGTTAGCATTGTTTTTAAGCTTTTGGTGACCAATGAAACCCTGTTTTTTAAGAAAAAGAAAGGAAGAAAAGTTTCATTGAAGCAGCTAAACACCTTTTTGACCTCATCCGTATACAAAAGACACGTGGGAGTTGTCTGTGACTCATTTCTGTGTCATATACTAGGTTGTATTTATCCATACAAAAAATAATTACTCTCTTTTAGTTTATATAAATAATCTATTTAACATAAATTTATGAGAGATAGATATACGGGATGCATATATTTCAAAAATTTAATATTATGTTTAATAAAAAGTACATATTTAAATTTTACACAGTTAAAAAAAAAGAGAGATAGTTATGTTGATTTTAATAATAAATAATGAGTGGAGATCACCTTAAAAATAAGTAAATTTTATAATTTGTTCTATAACCATATATTTTAAATTTGATTAATCGAATAATTATAAATAAAAATATTAATTTAATTATTAGATTAATTCAATTAAAAAATTATGATAGAAAATAAATTATAAAAATATACTTTGAAATAGGTTGAACTCCATTCATAAATAATTTAACCCATATATATTAGTTGAACCAGATGAATTTTAAGTGTTAAACTAAAGTTTAATTTGTAACAGTAATATTTTGTATTTTTATATAATATAATATTATTAATAAATTATTGATACTTATAATTTAAAGCTAGATTTTTTTATTAATCATACTTAATAAAATAATTGAATAAAGTGAAAATATATAAGTGAAAATAATGTAATTCAAATAATAATATTATTATAATATTAATTTTATAAAGAAGTAAGTAGATGTTAAAAGCTATTGATGAGAACGAAGGAGGAGGAAGTGGATGTTACTAATTGTTTTTAGCGTAAGTTAACTTGTGTCACATGGGAATATGTTAACGGCACCTTTTAAAAATTAGATGTAGAAATAATTTTTTAAAAATTGTGTATTGATTTTATAAAAACTTGATAATTATTTTTTTTACTATTTTTTTTAATATAAATTTTTTATTTATGAATTTTTAATATGTATCTCTAAAACACAAGTTAACATTATTCAAAGGATAATTTTAAGGGCACAAGTTAAAAATTAAATGTAAAAACAATTTTTTAGAAATTGTGTATTGATTTTATTAAAAGCTTATAGTTAATTCTTTTACTATTTTTTCTGATACAAATTTTTTATTTACGGATTTTTTAACGTGTGCCTCTAGAATACAAATTACCATTACTTATGTTTTTGTCTCTTAACACAAAGTCAAACTTACTATTTTATCTTAAAAATTATTTGAAATTTTACCCTATCAAGTAGCATTATGTATTGTGAGATATTTGATCGAACTTTAGTATGGTCGAAAGATAGCTTCTGGTTCGACAAGAATTAAGCATGAGGTCAAAGTCTGTGCGCATGCTGCTGTCGAAGATAATGCGTGTTGTAGTCGAAGTTTGTTCTAACATGCATTAGTCAATATTGTTAGGTTGTTAGCATATTGGATTGGGCATTGCTTGTAAGCCCAAATGTTTAAGTTAGCTTGTACCCTAAGTTAGCTTGTAATGAATAATTGTTAAAAAAACCCATTAGATTAGTGTGTTATTTTTCTTATAAATAGGATTTTAGTTTCTCAATTCTTGGAATAAGGAAAAATAGGAAGATAAAATCCTAATTTCAAGAGAGAGGGGTTGTTTTGTTATTCTTGTATACATGTAATCTTGTTCTAAGAGAAAGGAAAAAGTAGTAGTTTAATAACCAATCCTTGTTGTTCCTTGTTGTTTTACCTTGGTTTCTTTGTTAACCCTAACCCTTGTGTGTTTCTTAATCATAAAGAAATCGTTTATACTTTGTTTCAAGGTATCTGATTCACAATAAATTGGTGCGGTGAGCACGGAGAAGATGCCTTCAACAAAGTATGAGATTGAAAAGTTCACTGGAGTGAACGACTTCGGTCTGTGGCGCTTGAAGATGAATGCCCTACTGGTTCAGCAGGGTTGTTTAGAAGCGTTGAAGGGAGAGGCAGTCATGGACGCTGCATTAATGGCAAAAGAAAAGACATGCATGATTGAGAAAGCCCACAACGCAATATTATTGAGCCTTGGTGATAAGGTTCTTCGACAGGTATTAAAGGAGACTGCAACATCGGGATTATGGGTGAAACTTGAAAGTTTGTACATGACCAAATCTCTGGTGAATCAACTCTACCTGAAGCAAGCTTTGTATTCATTCAAGATGAGTGAAGACAAAGTGTTGGCTGAGCAGTTGGATATATTTAACAAGCTAATTCTTGATCTTGAAAATATTGATGTGAAGATCGACGATGAAGATCAAGTACTGTTGCTGCTGTGTGCTTTGCCTAGAACACGTGCTCACTTCAAAGAAACTCTCTTTTATGGAAGGGAGTCCCTGACCTTTGAAGAAGTTCAACTAGCCTTGTATTCTAAGTACTTGAACAAACGAAAGGAGTATAAACCTTCGACGGTGGGCGAAGGTTTAGACGTTAAGGGAAAATTCTTGAGAAAGGATGGTAAGTTTGACAAGAAGAAATGTAAAAGTCAACAGAAATCTTATTGTGGTGAAACATTTGGTATTCGATGTTATCACTGTAAGAAGGAGGGTCACACAAGAAATGTGTGCCATGAACGCCTGAAAGATCATGGAGGTCATGGCAACGTAACCATTGTTCAAGATGACTTCGACTCATCTAATGTTCTTGTGGTTTCAAGTGGCGACTCGAGAAAAGAGTGAATTATAGATTCAGGTTGCACTTGGTACATGACTCCAAATAGATAATTGTTTGAGGAGCTATGTGATCAAGATGGTGGATTTATGCTGCTGGGAAACAACAAATCTTGCAAAATTGCAGGTATTGAATCTATGAGATTCAAGCTCCATGATAAGTCAATAAGATTATTGAATGAAGTCGGGTATGTACCTGACTTGAAGAGAAATTTGATTTCTCTTGGTGAATTCGACAGAAAGGGATACGTTTTTCAAGGAGAGAAAAGTATCCTAAGAGTCATGAAAGGGTCGAAGGAATTCTTGAGAGGCATGAAGAAATAAGGCTTGTATACCCTTGAGGCTGAGGTTGTAAGTGGTCCGAAGACATAATTATGTCACATGAGATTGGGCCATGTCAATGAAAGAGGCCTGGTCGAATTGGGGAAGCAAAACCTGCTAGGAGGTGACAAAGTTGAAAAGTTTGAGTTTTGTGAATCTTGTGTATTTGGTAAATCCTCTAGGGGAAGTTTAATAAAGGCAAGCAAAGAACACATGGATCCATGAATTACATTCATGCTGATCTTTGGGGGTCTGTAAGGAATCTTTCGCACTCAGGTGCAAGGTATTTTCTATCTATCGTTGATGACTATTCCAGAAAGCTATGAGTATTCATTCAAAATACGAAGGATGAAACTTTTTAGAATTTCAAAAGTTGGAAGATTCTGGTCGAAACTCAAACTGGCAAAAAGGTTAAGAGGTTGAGAACTGACAATGGCCTTGAATTCTGCAATGAAGCGTTTGACAGTTACTGTGTTGAGTCTGGGATTACAAGGCATAAGGTTGTATCCGATACTCCTTAACAAAATGGATTAGCTGAGAGATCCAATCGAACAATCCTTGAAAGGGTTAGATGCATGTTGGTTAGTACTGGATTGAAGGTGTTTTAGGCGGAAGTTGTTTCAATAACAGCTTACCTGATAAATAGATGTCCCTCGACTGCCTTGGGAATGAAGACACCTGAAGAAGTTTGGTCGGGACATCCACCTAGTCTCGACAGACTGAGCGTATTTGGCTGCATGGCCTATGCTTATATTAGGCAAGATAAGGTCGAACCTAGAGCTCTGAAATGCATGTTCATGGGATACCCTGAAGGAGTCAAAGCTTATAGACTATGGTGCCTAGAGTTAGGTCACAAGAGGTGTATCACCAGTCGAGATGTATTTTTTAATGAAGCAGAGATGACTTTCAAGAAAATTGATGATGCTGACGAAGAACTGGAACAAGGAGAGATTCCTGTTGAGGTGGAGCATGTTGATGCTGAATTGTGTACCCCAGATAAAGTCGAAGAAGACGCAGAAAATGTTATCGAAGATGAGGAGACTGATAATGACTATCTGCTAGCAAGAGACAGGTCGAGGAGAGTCATCAAGCCACCTCAAAGACTTGGGTATGCAGATCTTATAGCCTATGCCTTAATCTCTACAAGTGAGGTTCTAGACGAAGAACCTATAAATTATAAGGAAGTTATGAGGAGTCGAAAGAAGACTGAATGGATGAAGGCCATGGATGATGAGATGAAATCTCTTCATGATAACAACACCTGGGAACTAATCAAGAAACCTGCTGAAGCCAGGTTAGTCAGTTGTAAATGAATTTTCAAATTTAAGGAAAGAATCAAAGGAGTGGCGTCGAAGAGACACAAGACAAGATTGGTTGCTAGGGGGTTCACTCAGAAAGAAGGTGTCGACTTCAATGATGTATTATCTCCTATTGTGAAGCACATATCCATTCAAATGTTGTTTGCCCCAATGGCACAGTTTGACCATAAACTGGAACAGATGGATGTGAAGACTACGTTCTTGAATGGTGATTTAGATGAAACAATCCTGATGAGGCAACCTGAAGGGTATGTCAAAAAAGGGAAGGAAGATTATTTGTTCAAGCTGAATAGATCCTTATATGGTTTGAAACAATATCCTCGATAGTGGAATAGGAGATTTGACAAGTTCATGACGCACATAAGTTTCATCAGAAGTCAGTTCGACCACTGTGTTTACTTCAGATTTCGACCGGGTAATTCATTTGTTATTTTGTTACTCTATGTGGATGATATTCTAATAGCAAGCAACAATGTCGAAGATGTAATGATGGTGAAGGCTGAACTCAATAAGGAGTTCGACATGAATGATCTGGGATCTGCGTCCAGGATTCTTGGGATTGACATCCGAAGAGATAGAAAGCAGTCAAAATTATGCTTATCTCAAGAGGCATACCTACGGAAGGTTCTCAAAAAGTTTGGTATGTCAAATTCAAAGCCTGTTGTGACTCCGACAAATCCTCAATTCAAGCTGAGTATAAATTAGTGTCCCAACACTGATGTTAAAAGAACTTATATGAATAACATTTCATATGCTAATATAGTGGATTCTTTGATGTATGTTATGGTCTGTACTAGGCCTGACATAACATATGCAGTAAGTCTTGTAAGTATGTACATGGAAAATCCTGGAAAGACTCACTGGCAAGCATTGAAGTGAATTCTAAGGTACATAAATGAGTCTCTGAATAGAGTCCTAATTTATGGTGGAACCTTGGGTGAAGATAGTAAAGCAACAATCGAAGTCTGTTCACATGATGCTGATATGATAATCAAGACGTTGCCCAGTTACAAGTTTTTCCATTGTATATAATTGACAAAGCCGCATGAAGAAAGCTACTTTCTTGATGTTATAGAGTTAGATCCAAGGTGGAGATTTGTGAGATATTTAATCAAACTCTAGTATGGTCGAAGGGTAGCTTCTGGTTCGACAGGAATTAAGTATGAGGTCGAAGTCCGCTCGCATGCTGCTGTCGAAGATAATGCATGTTATAGTCAAAGTTTGTTCTAACATGCATTAGTCAATATTGCTAGGCTGTTCGCATATTGGATTGGGCCTTGCTTGTAAGCCCAAATGTTTAAGTTAGCTTGTACCATAAGTTAGCTTGTAATGGGTAATTGTTAAAAAGCCCATTAGGTTAGTGTGCTATTTTTCTTATAAATAGGATGCTAGTTTCTCAATCTTGGAATAAGGAAAAATAGGAAGATAAAATCCTAATTTCAAGAGAGAGAGGTTATTTTGTTATTCTTGTATACTTGTAATCTTGTTCTAAGAGAAAAGAAAGAATAGTAGTTTAATAACCAATCCTTGTTGTTCCTTGTTGTATTACCTTGACTTTTTTGTTAACCCTAACCCTTGTGTGTTTCTTGATCATAAAGAAACCGTTTATACTTTGTTTCTGTTGGTGCAAAGGTAGAATAAATGATGAAAGGTAGAAATATTCTATTAAGAATGACGGCAGAAAAACATGATAAAAGTTACAATGATTGTCACCCTATTTATAAGCTAAAACTAGGGTTACTAGAATAAGATAAAATACTAAAATACCCTCTAACAAACTTAGGGGTTAAGAAAAATAGTACAACTAAATAAATATGAATTACTATTAATATTCTAATACCATCCCTTAATTCATATTCCATCAAAACTTGTAACACCAATTCCATCCCTTAGTCTGAGAAATTGATCAGTCTTGATAGCTTTCGTCAGAACATCTGCCAACTGCTTCTGAGTGCTGCAGTGTACAACTTCTAACACTCCACTCTGAACTTGATGTCTCAGAAAATGATACTTGGTCTCAATATGCTTGCTTCTCCCATGCAACACTGGGTTTCTGGCAAGATTGATTGCAGACTTGTTGTCAATCATCAACTTCAGAGGTTTGTCTACTTTAATCTTCAGATCCTGCAACAGATTCAGAATCCACACAGCTTGGCATGCAGTAACAGCACCTGCAATGTATTCAGCTTCACAGGTTGACAACGCCACAACAGGTTGCTTCTTGGAACACCAAGAAATGGAACCTCCCAGAAATTTGAACAAGTACCTAGATGTACTTCTTCTGTCAACTCTGTCTCCACACCAATCAGAGTCTGAATAATTCAGAAGTTCTGACTCATTATTTCCTCCAGAGGGAAATAACACTCCATACTTCAGAGTTCCTTTGATATACCTCAGAATCCTGACAGCATCTTGGTAATGGGACCACTTAGGTTTACTCATGAACCTACTAACCATCCCAACTGAGTAGCAAATATCAGGTCTGGTATTGCACAGATACCTCAGAGAACCAACCAACTGTTTGAAGGTTGTAGCGTCCACATCCTTTCCTTCAGAGTCTGAATCCAGTTTCTGATTTGTATCAGAAGGTGTGACAGCCATCTTACAATTCTTCAGATCAAATCTCTTCAGAAGTTCTAATTCATACTTGAGCTGATGCAAAATGATACATTTCTCAGAGTATCTGAACTCCATCCCTAGAAAGTATGTCATTTTGCCTAGATCAGTCATTTCAAATTCATTCATCAGAACTTTCTTGAACTTGGCTATCTCCTGTTCAGAACTTCCAGTCAGCAGTATATCATCAACATATAAACATACCAGAGTCATATTGCCTTCAGAAGTATGCTGAACATAGACACCGTACTCCATCTCACATTTCTGAAAGCCTTGCTTCTTGAAAAATGAATCAATCTTCTGATTCCAAGCTCTGGGCGCTTGTTTCAATCCATATAGAGCATTGTATAATCTGTACACCATCCCTTCCTGATTCTTTTTCACAAATCCGGGAGGTTGTGACACGTAAACTTCTTCTTCTAATGGACCGTTCGGAAATGCAGATTTTACATCTAAATGCATCAGAGGCCAATTCCTGTTAGCAGCTATTGCAATCACCATTCTGATTGTTTCATGTCTTGCTACAGGTGCAAACACTTCAGAATAATCCAGCCCAGGTTTCTGTAGAAATCCTCTGGCTACCAACCTTGCTTTATGTTTGCCAATTGAACCATCTGGCTTTAACTTCTGCTTGAAAACCCATCTAACGCTGATGGCTTTCTTGTCTTTTGAAAGTTCTGTCAGCTTCCAAGTCTTGTTTCTCTCTATAGCATCAAGTTCTTCTTTCATGGCCTTCAGCCAGAGCTTCTGCTTAAGAGCCTCCTCTGTACTTATAGGTTCAGAGTCTACTAACATGGCACACTGAATAACTTCTCCTTCAGAGTCTACTTCAGTGTCTTGCAGCATGTCAAATTCTGCAAATCTTCTGGGAACGCTTCTGATTCTTTGTGGTCTCTGAACTTGTTCAGAGTCTTGAGCTTCAGAGTTTCCAGCTTCAGATGGTTGACTTCCTCTAGAGCTTTGACCATCTTCAAGATCTGGCATATTTTCAGAGTCTTGGCCATCTTCAGAGTCTGAATTTCCACCAGAATCTGGATTACCATCAGAGTCTGGATCATCAGAGTCACCTTCATCTTCTGAGTCTTCTCCAGAGTCAGAATCACTATCAGAGTCAGAATCAACTTCAGAGTTTACTTCAACTTCAGAAGTTCTTAACTCTGATCTTTCTTCAGAAGTTCTAACATCAGAATCAGATTGAGACTTATCCCAATTCCAAACTTCTGATTCCTTCACAATCACATCTCTGTTGAATTCAATTTTATTGGTTTCTGGACAATAGAGCTTGTATGCACCTGTACTGTGGTACCCTATCAGAATCATCACTTTGCTTCTATCATCCAGCTTCTGTCTTCTGGCTTCTGGAACATGTTTATAGCAAACAGAACCAAACACCTTCAGATGACTAACACTTTGCTTGTCTCCAGTCCACTTCTGCATTGGAACTATTTCCTTCAACTTCTTCGTAGGACATCTGTTGAGTACATACGTTGCAGTGGCAACAACTTCTCCCCAGAGCTTCTGAGGAAGCTTCTTCTCCTTTAGCATGCTTCTCACCATATCAAGCAAAGTACGGTTTCTTCTTTCAGCAAGACCATTGTGTTGAGGGGTATAAGGAGCAGTAACCTCATGCTCAATTCCATTCTCCTCATAGAACTTCTGGAACTCTTTGGAGTTATACTCACCTCCACCATCAGTTCTAAGAATCTTCAACTTCTGACCACTCTGATTCTCAGCCTTCATTCTGAACTTCTTGAATTCATCAAACACCTCATGTTTAAATTTAATAAGGGATACCCATGTCATTCTTGTGAATTCATCAACAAACAACACAAAGTACTTATTCCCTCCAATTGATGCTACTGGAAATGGACCACACACATCAGAATGTACAACTCCCAAGGCATGTTTTGCTCTTGGAGCAACTTTTGACGCAAATGGCAAACGTGGTTGTTTTCCTTCCATGCAAACTTTGCATGACTTCTCAGGCTTCTTAATTGCAGGAATTCCATGTACCAGCTTCTTTGAATTCAGATGTTTTAGGCTTCTGAAATTCAAATGACCAAATCTTCTGTGCCACAACCCACTCTTCTTCTCAGCACATGTTGCACTAAGACATTCTGAGTCTGCAGTTCTGACATTCACCTTGAATGTTCTATTCCTTCCCTGTTCTGACTCCATAATCAACTTCTGATTGCAGTCATACAGCTTCAGAAGATTATCCTTCATGGTAACTGAAAAACCTTTCTCAATTAATTGTCCCACACTCATCAGATTGCTTCTGATGCCAGGTACATACCACACATTCTGAATCAATGCTGTTTTCCCATTGTTCAGAATCACTCTGACATTTCCCATACCTTCTGCATTAAGATATTTGTCATCAGCACATCTGATCTTTGTTCTCTTTTCAGAGTCAAAGTCAACCAGCCATTTCTTGTTTCCAGTAAGATGATTTGAACAGCCAGTGTCCATATACCACCAGTCTATCAGATCCATATTATCAGATTCAGAAGCCATCAATAGCACAGATTCGTCATCAGAACTTCTGGCTATATTTGCTTCTTCTGATTTTCTCTCCTTGTTTGACCAACAATCTCTAGCAAAGTGACCAAACTTCTTACAACAGTAACATTGAATCTTCTTCTTGTCATACTTCTCTTTTCCCTTCTGAGCATTCTTTTGTCTATCAGAGGTTGAGCTTTCTGACTTCTGACCACCATCAGATCTTCTCCTGGCTTCTGACTGCTTCTGATACCTCCTATCAGAAGTTGCTTTCAGAGCCTGCTGCTCTACTTCCTTTTCAGAAGTTCTCTCAGTCAAACGCAACTCTTGCGCTTCTAAACTGCTCTGCAGCTCTTCAATTCTCATGGTGCTCAGATCTTTGGAATGTTCTATTGCTACCACAATGTAATCAAATTGAGGAGTAAGGGATCTCAATACTTTCTCCATTATTGTTTCTTCAAAAAGAGTTTCTCCACACGCCTTCATCTCATTAGTGATCAGAATCATTATGGAGATGTATTCAGAGACTTTCTCATTATTCTTCATGTTGAGATTCTCATATTGCTTTCTCAAGGACTGAAGCTTCACCTTCTTCACTGATGCGTCACCACCATAACATCTAACCAGTGTGTCCCACACAGCCTTTGCTGTCGTTGAATCTGCAATCTTCTCAAACACATTTACATCAACACATTGATGAATAAAGAATAATGCTTTCTGATCCTTCTTCCTTACCTCCTTCTGCGCGTTTTTCTGTTCATCCGTTGCATCTGCTGCTACTGGAACATAACCATCAGTGACAAGATCTAGAACATCTTGAGCACCAAATAGTATACGCACTTGGATCATCCAACGATTCCAGTTTTTACCGTCAAATACTGGAAGCTTGGTTTTCACGTTGCCGTTTCCGTTCATCTTCACCTTGCACAATACACTCAATGTTTATCACACAGTATTTCCCAACCCACAGAATTAAAATTCTGATCAGATTTTGTTCAAGATTCAACACGAATCTAAGAATCAAAATCAAACACACAAGACCTCACGTTCACTCGTGTTTCCCAATGAATCCGAACCGGAGCTCTAGATACCAATTGTTGGTGCAAAGGTAGAATAAATGATGAAAGGTAGAAATATTCTATTAAGAATGACGATAGAAAAACATGATAAAAGTTACAATGATTGTCACCCTATTTATAAGCTAAAACTAGGGTTACTAGAATAAGATAAAATACTAAAATACCCTCTAACAAACTTAGGGGTTAAGAAAAATAGTACAACTAAATAAATATGAAGTACTATTAATATTCTAATAGTTTCAAGATATCTGATTCACAACACGTATCTTAAAAATTATGTTTCAAAATCACTTGTTAATTTTTAAATCTTTTCCGTCTCTAAAACTTTAATAATGTATCTAAAATTAATATGCATATAAAAATATATAATATATTTAAATTTCACATTTTAAAATTATATATATATATATATATATATATATATATATATATATATATATATATATATATATATATATATATATATATATATATATATATATATATATATATATATATATATATATATATATATATATATATATATATATATATATATATATATATATATATATATATATATATATATATATATATATATATATATATATATATATATATATATATATATATATATATATATATATATATATATATATATATATATATATATATATATATATATATATATATATATATATATATATATATATATATATATATGGAGTAGTCGAAAGATCGATTAATAACATTGAGTTATGATTTCTTATACGCATCAAATAATTATGTTTAAAACTTGAGGTGAAAAAACGAATTCGGCTTATTGGCATGTCTTTTTTTAGATAAATTATTTGGGCGGAGATAGGAATTTTATTCTGCACGCATTGATATGCCTCTCATATGCCACATGCTCTATTTGTTTGCATGGCCTTGCAGGCACAACCATAAAAGATAATTATGCAATTTTTAATTTTACAAATACAAAATCCGCATGGCCGTTATGTTTTGTCACTATTTTCCTTAAGATAAATTTAAAGTTTAAATTTACACGATCAACTATATCTTTTTCATTCGTCTCATTTCTTATGGAGTTTTGTTACATACACTTTAAAGGCATTTGCATACGCATTTTCCACGGTGTTTTGAACATTTAAATTATTTGAATTGTTCTTTGATTGTGCAACAACATTGTGACATCGTCTTTTTTTAATTACAAACCTTTAAAGAAGCAAGGACGTTTGATAGTTCAGGATATCTGTTTAAATTACAAACTTTTAGAATTTAGTTTGATTGTTTTTAGTATTAAAAACTTATTAGTAATTTATTCTGACTTTGAGGTAAAATCTGTTTAAATACCAAACAAATTCGATTTCTTACTTGTCAGCTAAAACGACCGATTCTTAAACTAAGTATTGTAAGTTTTACTTAATTCCTCGTAACATTAAACATCAATCGATTAATGATATGAATTGATTTTGCTTGTGTAAAAACATATAATTTAATATTTCCTTACGTTTTGGAAACAAATTAATAATATTAAGTAGCGTTATAGGATTTTTTATGTTAGTGGCATAATTAGGCTGTAATAATGTCTAGATGTTTAATTAATTTTGCATTGATGTATGTGATGCATTCCAAAATTGATATTGGTATAAAATTAATATTGGTTTATTTTATGTAATGATATTGGCTATGAAGTGTTAGTATATTTGTTTAATAAGTAACAGATATATTTTTATAATTTAATTAATAATAGCTTAGTTTATTTATGTTATATCTTATATGGAAATATGGCGGAATATATATATTCAGTTGTGGAATTAAAAATTGTGATTATTGTAGAAATAATGGTGAAATATAATTTGTGATGCACTACGTTAATGTGACATTATGAATTGAAGGTTGCGATCATGATATTTATTGAACTAGTGTCTCTGAATATTAGCATAAGGTGGAATATGAGCTTGAATAAAGTACAACATCTGCAAACATGAAAAATATTGGTGATTTTAGTATCATCAATGTATTTTAGTAGTAATGTAATTTATTGTAGGCCGATGCAATTATGCGTTAAGCTTGGAAACGAGTTAGGGTAGTGCGGAGTGTACGCTCGTCGAGTCAACGTGTAATTGAATGCGGATAATTGAAAAGGGGTTCCAAGGGGCAGAACCCTTGGCTGGGGTCCTGCTGCCAGGTCAGAGGGCGGGGTGCGGGGCAGCGCCCCGAACGAAATTTTTTTTTGAACAGTTGAACTTGTTCGAAATTTTTGAACAGTTGTGTCTTTTTGGTTTCTGTTATTAATCTCCTATATAAGGAGTCATTTGGCCTCCGTTTTAACAAACAAAAAATAACAACTATACTTTCTCTTTACATTCCTGATCTGTTCTCTATTGGCAGAAGCAGATTGTTCTTCAAAAATTATCCCCACAAAGATTTCGTGAACCCAGACAAATAATAGGGTCAAAATACTTTGTTCGGAAAGTGTACGAATACGATTTCTCGAAGTTATCCAGAATTATCATACTTAGTTGAGTTAATTAACTTTTGAAGTTCCACTAAAAAGCCATTAG
The DNA here is from genome assembly GCA_963859935.3 of Lathyrus sativus. Lineage (NCBI taxonomy): Eukaryota > Viridiplantae > Streptophyta > Magnoliopsida > Fabales > Fabaceae > Lathyrus > Lathyrus sativus. The sequence continues at coordinate 519,733,510 of OZ012736.1, forward strand.
AGACTTAATTCCCCAGACCTTGTATATACAAATGACCAACACAAACACTCATAAATGGACCAAACAAAACTCATCAGAAAGCTACGGTAAAATCAGATACCTTTCCCATTTTCGACATTCTCATACTATTTTTGAGGGAAAAAAATGTTTGTATGGAGATATCAATTTGAAGTAATTTGTAGAGCATCGATTATAAATCAGGATAAAAGTTATACCTTACATACATGCCTTATATTTTTTTATCTGTTAAAAGCACAACAATAAAATATAATACATAAATATGGAAGTAAAGCTTATAGAACATAAGAATTTAGGCCACACTATCAGTTTCTCAAAGAGTATACACACTTGTATCCACATACTTTTTATATCACACATTTTCAGTAGAAATTGATGAAAATTACATCAAGCAATTAATATATTTATGACAATAAGGAGATACTAAAAAGATTAAAATAAAGTGACATAACAGGAAGAACTAATATCAGCTATTATTACCTAACCTGTCCAACTCAAATCATCACAAAATGCAGAATTCAATGGTATTCCAGAATTTAGGTTTATATATGCGTGAGATTAATTATCTAATGCATATATAAAAACAATATATGCTCCATAATCATATCTTTATTTAATTTCACATGTATAAAACTTCTATTTTCACTCATGTGATTGACAACAAACAATAAAATTGAGCATTGGAACTCAACAAACAACATTCTTCCTCATTGCAAGCAGAAATACAGAGACATATACATATGCCTAATGTATGCAGCATATAAAAGAACAAGACTACAAGAGATCAAATATTACGGCCAGCCACAATTAATTAGTAACACAAAATTTCGATGCAGCAAAAGAGATCCGATGTTAGAACCTCATGCTGAGCTGAAAAATCATATATACCAAGTAAGACTACCTAAAATTTGAAGCAACGGAACAAAATAAATTAAGAACAAAGTGAAATAAGGAAAGAAGTCTAGATTCAAAAGCCTAGGTTTGAAAAATCAACAACACCTTCTCTAGATTTGAATCTTGAGTTTTCTTTAGATCTTCTCTAAGCCGTAAAATCAATAAGGCGAGAAAATCTAACAAACACATCAAAACAGGGGAGATTTCACATCCTTAAAAATAAATAAATTAAACGTTTTTCAACTAATTCTTTCTATCCTTAGTTTTCTTCTTAAAGACAACAATCCATCCACTGCAACCTATAAAGTATGGACTCCGACACGAATACTAAGGTCTGACACGGACATTTCGACGTTGATAATGTTAAAACATAACACACCGACAAAGCAAGATATAATAGAGTATTTCAACTTTATATATTCATTTATGATTAAAATAATTAAAAATATTCTAATCAAAATGAATGTCTTTAATTCTTTATTGATAATATTATTTAAATACACTTATTACAATTTTAAGTTTGTGTGAGATTTGTCTAAAATATGTATAAAAGTGTTTTAAAGCGAAGAAAAAAAACAAATTTTTGTCTGAATTGTCTGACATATATGTTAGTGTCATACGGATGTCGCTATTAATTTAAAGAGTGTCAAAACAAAGAGGAAAAAAACATAGTTAGGGAAACATTTTTCCAACACTTTGTTGACTTTTCCGACACGTGTCGTATGAATGTCGTACATGTATCGGATCCTGCGACAAGTCTACTTCTAGAAGTGTCTGTGTTTCATAGCCTGCAACCTCTGGCTAAGACCCGTTGACTGTCATGTTCGTGTAATTCAAGTTAGATTCGGATTTTTGAATGTCCATATCCATGTTTGCTGAATTATCATCTCTAAGTCCAACAATGTCTTAGTCAGAATCTTCATCTTCGTCTTCGTCACCATTCACAACTTAACACCACATGAAAAGGTAACATCAATTTAAGAAAAGTATCTAATTGTTACTCAAAGACATGTAAAATCAAAGAGAAATGTGTATCAAATGACATGATAAATAAACGTATATAACAAATTTATGAATATCATTTCGTCCCATGTAAAGAATTTAACATAAAAGTTGTTTGCATGAAAATCAACAACTTACACGATGTTGATTCAGTTCAAATACAAAACATTTTTGTCCAATTAAAGATTTAATACAGGCTGTTTTTGTTTTTGGCTGGGAACTAACGTAAAGCCCTAAATGCAGAGAAGAATAGAGGAAGGTAAGCTATAGAATGCATGCAAGAAAATTACCTGAGTATATTTTTAATGGAGCACGAGTATCCTGAGTGTTTCTATTGAGTCACAGGATACAACTCTCCCAAACCCGTCTCATAAAACTTGAAATATACCTTTAAGTAAGGGTGCAACACAACTCAAACTCAGATAGTTCATGAAGTTAATATAAAACTTGTAGTGTTCTACTCCGGGCTGCATGATAAACGTGGCTCTACTTTCAAATTCACAATACGTAACAAGGTTAATGATTTTACTAATGAACTATGAAATTCGTTATTTGATATTACGGTTGTTGATGCCGATGATGATGATGAAGCTGACCTGTTGGTAACAAATACCAAACTCATATGAATTTTGAGTGGACCACTCATCTGAATGAGATGCTTAAGGCTCCTAGATCAAATGACTGCTATGACACCTTAGCTATCAGCAAATTGAAGATGGCTCCAATGATTTTGTGAAATCAAGATTCTCAAGGATCAACTTATGTTTTGATGAAGACAAACCACTTGACAAGAAGACAAAGATGTTCAACCATTTTTCAAGACATCAGTATTAGGACAAAGACTTGACATGAAGAATGTTTTCATCAGAAGGTATAATAAAAATCTTCATCAAGTATTTAAGACTTAGTTGCTCAAACCATGAAAAACCATTTGCATTACTTTTTCGCACTAACAGAAGTTTTTTAAAACAAAATTTTTCTAAATTTTTATAAGTGCAATCGATTGCACTCTTAGAGCAATCGATTGTATGATCAAAATTTTACTTCATTTTTGCTTCTGTTTCTTGGTGCAATTGATTACATACTTAAAAATCTTTGTATTTTTGCTTCTATTTCTTAGTGCAATCGATTGGTGCTTTGGTGCAATCGATTGCTCTGTTGAAAAATTCAAATTTCAAGTGTTTTTTGTGAAGGTACAATCGATTGGTCTATATGTGCAATCGATTGCTCCCTGAACGTTTTTGAAAAATTATTTTGAAAAATTGCATCTCTTCAACCAATCTTCTGGAAAATGTTTCCATTAAAACATGACAATTGTTCATCAATTTTTCTGAGGATTTGCATTTTATTTCAATAGGTGTTTGTGTAATATAAATATCTAATCTTTCAAATTTTCAAAAACATATCTCTTTCAATTCTCTTTCAAAAATCTGTAACATATTTTTCATCTTTCCACATCTAAGTTCAAACCGCTTTTCATAAAGAATTTTCTGCATATTTTCATATCCTTTGAAAGAAAATTCTTGAGCAACAAGTCTTAGATATTTGTGGAAATTCTCATTGAAAGAGAAGATCAATCACCACATTGATACAACATTGTATACACTGTTACAAACTCATTGTAAAAATCAGATTGAGTTTATTTTTCCTTACTGTTCAGGATTGTTGAAAGTAAGTGTGTGCATTGAAGAGGACTGTTCTTCTTGCACTTAGTATTTAGATCTTAAAGGTGTTTAAGAGCCTTTGATCTACCTATATGTTCGAAAGTATTGTACACTGATCCTAACTATAGTAAAATCTCTTTCATGTGAAAGGAGACTGGAGTACCTTCGGAGTGTGAAGGGAACCAGAATACTTCTCTGTGTTATTTACTTTCTGCACTTTACTGCTTTCATAACCTCATCATATCTCAGGAAAGTAATAACTCAGTCGATAAAACCAGAAAATTTTAAAGAACCTAATGCACCCCCTCTTAGGTGCAACTCAGACTATCAATTGGCATCAGAGCAAGTTTAGGTAGCCTGTTCTTATTCGATCCAGTATGGCTTCCGCAAACAACGAAGGCGTGTTTAAAGACGATGGTAGTAGCAACAAGCCTCCACTGTTTTGTGGTGATTACTTTGACTTCTGAAAGATTCGCATGAAGGCTCACTTAGAAGCACAAGGAGATGAAATATAGGATGCTGTCCAAAATGGTCCCTTCGTTCCTACAACGGTCGTTAATGGTGTTGGATCAACAAAACCTAAAGGCTCATGGGATGACGATGATAATAAAAATGTTCTTTATGACAAAAAGGCAATTAATCTTCTGCAAAGTGCACTAAGCATGGACGAATTCTTTCGCGTCTCAACATGTACATCAGCAAAAGAAATCTGGGATACTTTAGTGGAAACCCATGAAGGAACCACTGAAGTTAAAAGATCGAGATTGAACACGTTGAGTCAAGAATACGAGCTATTCAGAATGCAGGCAGGAGAATCAATTCTTGATCTACGGAAAAGATTTGCGCGCTTGACAAATCATCTCAGAGCACACGGTAAGACATTAATTAACGATGAATTAAATTTTAAAGTGCTTAAATCCTTGTCCAGAGAATGGCATCCCAAGGTGGCAACAATTTCTGAAAAGAAAAGTCTATCCACGATGACATCCGCCACACTGTTTGGAAAGCTTCAAGAATATGAGACGGAACTTGGGAGATTGCAAAAACATGAGAATCAAGAGAAGAAATCTAAAAGCATCGCATTAAAGGTTGATTCCAAAGAAGTAGAAAAGGCAGACGATCCGATTAAAGATGAAAACTTCATGCTTCTCGTAAAAAGGTTAGGAAAATATTTTGGTTCTAAAAATAATATTGGAAATTCTGACTATATGAAAAGGAAGAAGTTTTCAAAGAACAAAGAGAAGGAGGCGTCAACATCCACACAAGATGTCAAATGCTATGAATGTGAAAAACAAGGACACATCAAACCAAACTGTCCTAAACTCTCCAAGAATGATGCCTATAAAAGCAAAAAGGGTTTCAAGAAAAATAAGGCTTGCGTAGCATGGGAGGATAACGAGATAAGTTCCTCATCAGATTCAGATAGTGATCAAAGAGCAAATCTAGCACTAATGGCCTCACATTATTCTGATGATGAAGACGACGAGGTTAGTAATAATTTTTCAATTTATGATAATGATGCTCAAGAGGCAATTGATGAACTTCTGGGTGAATGCAAAATTCTGTACAAAACTATTTCATCACAAAAGGATCAAATCTCAACTTTAGAAAAACAGATTGAGATAATGGAAAATAATTTCAAAGATGAAAAACAGAAATTAATTAGTGATCAAAAACAGAATTTTGTATGCACAAAGTGTGAGTCACTTTCATTTCAAATTGTCCAATTAAAAAGAGTCCTTGAAAGGTATGAAAAAGGACAAATTAGATTAGAGGTTGTTCTTAGTCAACAAAGATTCTCAAATGATAAAAGTGGACTTGGTTACTCAAAATTTTCTAAACCAAGTTCCAACAAAACCATCTTTATTAAGGCTAGTGAACAAACTCTTAAAGAGAAAGTGGTGAAGCCTAAAGTAGTTCATCAATACCCCAAGAAGAAAGTATCTAGTAAGAAAAAGTCTTATCCTCCTAGATACAAAAGTAATTTTGAGCTCACTTGTTTTTATTGTGGTATCAAAGGCCATACACCTAATGCCTGTTATATAAGAAACTTCAGTGTTGCAAAGGGGCATTATGTGTGGGTCAAGAAAGGCACTAACTATGAAGGACCCAAGGCAATTTGGGTACCTAATGAAACTTAAATCTTTTTTGTAGGTATTCTTGAAGACCTCTTCATATCAGTGGTATCTTGATAGTGGGTGTTCAAGGCATATGACGGGTGACCTTACCAAATTTTCACATCTAACGCTTAAGGCCAAAGGATTCGTAACCTATGATGATAACAACAAAGGGAAGATCCTTGACATAGGCAGCATTGGTGCACCACCTTTCATAACCATAGAAGATGTCCTCTATGTAGAAGACCTAAAGCATAACCTACTTAGCATTATCCAACATTGTGATATAGGTTTCAGAATCAACTTTACTAAAGATGAATGTTTGATAGAAAACGAAGTCACTCATGAGATAATGTTAAAAGGTAATAGAATTAACAACATTTTTATGATTTCCCTTGATAACATGTCTTTGAAGGTTAAGTGTCTTATGGCGAACAACAAAGACTCTTGGTTATGGCATAAAAGATTTGCTCACATTCATATGGAGCATCTGAACAAATTGATCAAACATGACTTAGTTGTTGGTCTTCCAAAGATCAAATTCATCAGAGATAGATTGTGTGGCGCATGCCAAAAAGGGAAACAGACCAAATCAACTTTTATATCCAAGAATGTGGTGTTCACAACAAGGCCACTACAATTGTTACACATGGATCTCTTTGGACCATCAAGAACAAAAAGTTTTGGAGGTAATGTTTATGCATTAGTAATTGTTGATGAATTCTCTAGATATACATGGACTTTCTTCTTAGTGCAGAAAAGTGAAGCTTTCAAGGCATTCAAGAAGTATGCAAAACAAATTTAGAATGAGAAGTCACTCTCAATTGTCTCCATTAGAAGTGACCATGGTGGAGAATTCCAGAACGCCTTATTTGAAGAATTTTGCGAAGAAAATGAAATCTCACACAACTTCTCCGCACCAAGAACTCCACAACAAAATGGTGTCGTAGAAAGAAAGAATTGGTCGTTGGTAGAACTTGCAAGAACTATGCTGAGTGATTCAAACCTTCCTAAATATTTTTGGGTAGATGCGGTAAGCACAACGTGTTTTGTAAGTAATCGTGTCAACATCAGGCCCATTCTCAAGAAAACCCCCTATGAACTCTTCAAAGGGAGAAAACCAAACATATCATTCTTTCACATCTTTGGGTGTAAATGCTTTGTCTTGAATAATGACAAAGATAACCTCAGTAAGTTTGATGAGAAATCCGATGAAGATATTTTTCTCGGCTACTCTCTCTCTAGTAAGGCATTTATAATTTTTAACAAAAGAAATTTAACTATTGAAGAATCTATGCATGTCTCTTTTGATGAATCTAACCCCTCCAAGGAGGATGATATTATTGTTGATGATGATGATGATGTAGTAGAAACTTCTCAAGATGATGCTCTCAATGATATTCCAAGTGATCAACCAAAACAACAACAAGATGATTCACAATACAATGAAGAACATAATGATCTACCTAAAGAATGGAGAACTCATAGAGATCACCCGATTGACAAAGTCATTGGTGATATTAGTCAAGGTGTTGCAACAAGATTAAATCTCAAGGATGCTTGTCTGAACATGGCATTTGTTTCGCAAATTGAACCAGCCAAAATCGATGAAGCCTTAGGTGATGATTAATGGATAATATCTATGCAAGAAGAACTAAACTAGTTTGAAAGAAATCAAGTTTGGAGTCTTGTCCCCAGACCAAAAAACAAGCACATCATAGGAACAAGATGGGTCTTCAAAAACAAACTTGATGAAAATGGAATAATAGTTCGAAATAAAGCAAGATTGGTCGCACAAGGATACAACCAAGAAGAAGGAATCGATTTTGATGAAAAATTCGCTCCAGTTGCAAGGTTAGAAGCAATTAGACTTTTATTGGCTTATGCATGTTCTATGAATTTTCAACTTTTCCAGATGGATGTCAAAAGTGCATTCTTGAACGGATTCATAAATGAAGAAGTTTATGTCAAGCAACCGCCTGGATTTGAAGACTACAAATATCCCTCTCATGTCTTCAAACTAAAGAAAGCTCTCTATGGATTGAAACAAGCATCGAGAGCATGGTACGATCGTCTCAGAAATTTCTTATGTGACAAAGGCTTTGAAAAAGGAAAGGTTGACAAGACTTTGTTCATCAAGAAAATTAAAGAAGATACTCTCTTGGTACAAGTATATGTTGATGACATAATCTTCGGTTCAATAAACACAAAGTTATGTGAAGAATTCTCATCCATGATGCAAGGAGAATTTGAAATGTCTATGATGGGAAAAATGAACTACTTTCTAGGACTACAGATCAAGCAACTCAAGAATGGGATTTTTATCAATCAATCCAAATACTGCAAAGAATTATTGAAGAAGTTTGATATGGATAATTGCAAAACATTATCTACACCTATGGGATCCAATACATATATAGATCAAGATGAATCCGGTGTGTCGGTTGATATCACGAAATATAAAGGTATGATTGGCTCCTTACTATACTTGACAGCAAGTCGCCCTAACATTATGTTCAGTGTTTGTCTTTATGCTTGCTTTCAAGCAAACCCAAAGGAATCTCATTTAATGGAAGTCAAGCGGATCATGAAGTATCTCAAAGGAACAACAAAAGTCGGCTTATGGTACCCTAAAGGTAGTATTTGCAATTTAATTGGATATTCTGACGCGGATTATGCAGGCTGTAAAATAGATGGAAAAAGCACAAGTGGAACATGTCACATCTTGGGAAATACACTAGTCTCATGGGCATGCAAGAAGCAAGCATGCGTAGCATTTAGTACGACTGAAGTAGAATACATAGCAGCGGGTACTTGCTGTGCACAGATACTTTGGCTTAAGCAACAACTTCGTGACTACGAACTCAATCTCGGAAGCATTCCTCTTCGCCGTGACAACACAAGTGCGATCAACATTAAAAAGAATCCGGTCATGCACTCAAGAACCAATCATATTGACATACAACATCATTTTCTACGAGATCATGTACTTCAAGGAGATGTTGAGATAACCTTTATGGATACTCATAATTAACTTGCCAATATATTCAGAAAGCCTTTTGCAAAGGAACCATTCTTCACAATTCGAAGAGAACATGGAATATTGGATGAATTTGACGCTGAATCATGAAAGAACTTCAAAAATGGTATTTTTCTCAAATTTCACTGCCTGCAATCGATTGAACCCTTATGTCAACCGATTACTCACTGTAAGTCTTCTAAAAATATTTAAATTTTTAAGAATGCAATCGATTCCATCCTTGTGACAATCGATTGCACCCTGTAGCTTTTGATTTATTTCGTTTCTGTTTTGTAGTGCAATCGATTGCACCTCTGTGCCAATCGACTGCACCTACTGTGATATCTGTTTTTTCATTATTTTTAATATGTCCATGTTCTTTCAAACCTTCCATCTATCCTATCATTATACTTTGACCATTATTTCACATATTTCCGAAGTCCTTAATCATTCAATTACCATCAACCACTCAACTCCTATATTAACTATCTACATATTCTCTCTTCCTTCAATAATTATAAAAACCCTACCTCTAAATCAAATTTCATCATATCTCCTAAAATCTAAACTCTACAAAACTCACTCTCCCTCAAAAACCCTAAAACAACAACCCTTCATCATCTCTCATGGCTTCTCGTTCAAAAAGAAAGATTTCAGCTCAAAGCAAAGGCAAAGCTCCAGCCTCTTCATCCTCAGAGACTCCACTTGTTCTTCAATATTTGACCAATGAACAGGAAGAAAGATTCACTAAATTATTTCAGAGAAAGGTTGTGCAAACACCAAAGTATGGTATTCTCCCATCCTTTCCTGAGAAATGTTTTTCTTTTCAAAACTCATTGATTGCATGCGGCTTGGAATCCTTGATTTCTTCATCTGGGCCATACTATCCGGACATAGTCAGATTGTTCTACAACAACTTACACATGGAAGAAGGCATAATGGTCACATATGTTAGAGGCAAAAGAATCCTTCTCACCTAAAAGAAAATTGGTAGAATTCTAGATATTCCAATCTCCGGTGGGAGACTCTATGAAGAAAATGAAGATGTTTGGGAAGCATATAACAAAAGAGAATTTTATTAGAGCCTTGGCCGAATGTTTGAAGCATAATTTCATGCAAAACGTGTCAGATCTTGGTCAACAGTTATTATATTAATTTCAATTTATTCTATATATCTCTTGTCCATCTTTCCCTTCTTTTTGATAATGTCAAAAGGGGGGGAAGGATGTTACTCTTTCGTTGTTTGTTCTCTTTCCTTGATTCTTAAGGTACAAATACAAGGTTACTTCAACCTCAATACAAATTCAGATCTTCTTAAAACTTCATTCATTGAGGGGGAGAAAACTTGTCGGAAAGAACTTCGTAACAAAAGAGGAGGCTTTGTCATCATAAAAAAGGGGGAGAATGTGAAATCAAGATTCTCAAGGATCAACTTATGTTTTGATTAAGACAAACCACTTGATAAGAAGACAAAGATGTTCAACCATTTTTCAAGACATCAGTATCAGGACAAAGACTTAACATGAAGTATGTTTTCATCAGAAGGTATAATGAAAATCTTCATCAAGTGTTTAAGACCTAGTTGCTCAAACCATGAAAAACTATTTGCATTACTTTTTCGCACTAACACAAGTTTTTTAAACAGAATTTTTCTAAATTTTTGTAAGTGCAATCGATTGCACTCTTAGAGCAATCGATTGCATAATCAAAATTTTACTTCATTTTTGCTTCTGTTTCTTGGTGCAATCGATTGCATACTTAAAAATCTTTGTATTTTTGCTTCTATTTCTTAGTGCAATCGATTGGTGCTTTGGTGCAATCCATTGGTCTATATGTGCAATCGATTTCTCCTTGAACATTTTTGAAAAATCATTCTGAAAAATTGCATCTCTTCAACCAATCTTCTGGGAAATGTTTCCATTGAAACATGACAATTGTTCATCAATTTTTCTGAGGATTTGCATTTTATTTTAATAGGTGTTTGTGTAATATAAATACCTAATCTTTCAAATTTTCAAAAACACATCTCTTTCACTTCTCTTTCAAAAATCTTTAACATATTTTTCATCTTTCCACATCTAAGTTCAAACCGCTTTTCATAAAGAATTTTCTGCATATTTTCATATCCTTTGAAAGAAAATTCTTGAGAAATAAGTCTTAGATATTTGTGGAAATTCTCATTGAAAGAGAAGATCAATCACAACATTGATACAACATTGTACACACTGTTACAAACTCATTGTAAAAATCAGATTGAATTTATTTCCCCTTGTTGTTCAGGATTGTTGAAAGCAAGTGTGTGCATTGAAGAAGACTGTTCTTCTTGCACTTAGTATTTAGATCTTAAAGGTGTTTAAGAGCCTTTGATATACCTATAGGTTAGAAAGTATTGTACACTGATCCTAGCTATAGTGAAATCTCTTTCGTGTGAAAGGGGATTGGAATACCTTCGGAGTGTGAAGGGAACCAGGATACTTCTCTGTGTTATTTACTTTCTACACTTTACTGCTTTCATAACCTCATCATATCTCAAGAAAGTAATAATTCAGTCGATAAAACCAGAAAATTTCAAAGAACCTAATTCACCCCCCTCTTAGGTGCAACTCAGACTATCAGATTTTACTTTGGCTAGTTTCTCACGTCTTGTGCCCAAAGAAAGGATGGTTCTCAAGAATTGATAATACTAAAGTTCATCTTGCCTACATTCTCTTGAACAAGATTCAGATCAATTGGGCAAATTATTTTTTTTACCGGATGTTTGTCATCAAAGAATGCAACAAAGGAACCTCATTTTGTTACGTCTCCATGATTTCTAAAATCCTTAACTATTTTAAGATAGGAGTGCCAAATCTTCTGTTTAAATCTCCTGGGCCAGTTGAAGAGTTCTTCCAACTCACTTTAACTAATATGGGTTACTTTTTAGGTGAGAATTGTAAGGTGTATTACTTATGAAAGGGCATCATGGAATTAGTGATCAACCTATGCAAGATAGTGATCATGAGGATGGTCAAATGGGTGATGAATATGGATATCAATCCTCCATTATAACTATGCTTCAAAATATGTAGATTAAGAAAGATGAGCACTATAAGGAAAAGTGTCAGAGGCGAGAAGTTTTTGAAGTAGCTCAAGTGGAACAACTCCGTCTCATGCAAGAGCACATGACATCTCAAGATGCCAACTTTGACGCCTTTGCCTCATTTGTGACTGAAAGTATGGTATGTATGCAGGGTGAAATCGATGCTAATCATGACACAACAATCAAAAGAGTTAATCACATGATTGCTGCTCAAAATGAGAATCACCAACACTATGCTTTATTCTACCAAGAGATATGCACCTTTTTGGATAATCAGTTTGGAAATGATGGAAAAGACTAACACCGTGGTGTGAGACCAATGCCTAGAGGTCATGGAGGACGCTAAAGCTTTGAGTCCTAGTGTCATTTCTGTCAAACATAATGTAGAACTTTTCTACCATGCATTTTATGGTTTAAGTCATCATACATTTCATGTTTTTTAAGTTTGTTTTTGCTTCTGGTTTATGTCTTGGAAATATTACTACTAATTTTAATAAGAGACAAAAGGTTTTACTTTGTGTATTATCTTGGTTGACTATTATGAAATGTTGTTCTACTGCTTCATTTATGTTGTGATTATTTTCATTATGTATTTTCATGTATATTGCGTATATGTAAGTGCACGCTCTTATCTTTGCAAATTGCCTCTGTATAGTATATTGTATATGTGAATTGTGTATCTATGTGATACTTTTAATGGCTTGCATTGTCTCTTTTTGATGTTGTGATGCATCCGCAAGTGCACGGAAATATCGACGTAATATAAAAGATTTGTCGAACCCACAGAGACCAATGTCAACCTCTCGTTATCTATTATTGCGGCGTAAAGCTAAGGCTAATGGAATTAGGAAATTTAAATGCGAATGAAATTAAATTTAAAGGAAATAAAGGTTATTGGTTTAAGGAAAAGCGGTAAAGGGATATCGGTATGTAATGCCTTAATTATCAGGGATTCGACAGGTCGCCGGTGCTTTTTAGTTTTTGCAAACACTTTTCAGGAAGAAATATTTGTTTAAAGACCTTTGCCTCACGCTGGTTGTTGACTCGGGTCATAATCTTAAGGCGGAATGTACGCTCTCGCAGTCGCATTCGGGGTTAAAATTACTTTTTGAAAATAAATAAATTCTGATTTCTTTTAAAGCGCTTTCGCTGTGTTTAAAATTAATGCCTAGTTTTTACTATCTGGTCCAAACCCCACACTTTCACGTGTCGGCTCGAACCTTAATAAGTTTCCCACTCTCATGGCAAAACCGTTGTTAATAGCTTCTCACTGTCGTGACAAAGGTTTATTTAAAAAATTTGATTAAAAACTACGACCAGAAAATTGTTTGTAAAAAGGTAAGGCACACCGGGTATTATTGAATCCCGTCCTACTAATTCGATTACATACCGATAATGGTGGTTTAGCTAGACATGATAATTAATGCGAACGTAGATAAACAACGGCAGTTGAATAATATAACATGTATACGGACAGAAATAAAATAATAATTCAATTAATAAAAACCTATAAATCGTACTGATCTTGAATCCCTGAGTAGTCCTCCACAATGTCGGAAGGATTCTACTTTGGCGAAATACAAGCACAGAACTGAATACAATATTTGAACTAAAGGAAAATGGAAAGAAATAACAACAAGAATGAAAAATAGCTTCAATAGAAATTTTGGCAGCACTTCGATATGTCGAAATGCCCCCCCCAAGCTGTGAATCTAAGGCCTATTTATAGGAGATATTTCACTTTTCAACTTCCAGAGATCATGCATGAGCTATGGAGGAAGTGGGAGTAACTTCCTGTAGTGGGCAGTTAGTGGAGAAAGTGTAGGAAAAAAGGGAAAGTGTAGGAAGAAATTAAGTTGAGGGTGTTCGTGGCCACTTCTGTTTTGAACGAACTAAACTTGGGGTCGTGACGATCGCAACGAGCTTGTGACGACCGTCACATTTAAGTGATGCTCGTGAGGGCCGTGGTAGAGTCTGTGACGACCGTCACACCTAAGAAATCTGCTTTTCTGTTTTTCTTCTCTATTTCTTTCTTTCTTCTTTCTTTTCCTTCCATTTCTTCTTATTTTCTTTCTTTAATCCAAATTCTCCACAACCTGTAAAACATAGTAAATTAACTGTATAATAGAACATAAATCAAGGTAAATTAACAATAATCGCAAATAAATTCATGTAAGTCAAGTCCAATAAACGACATAATTTCGCGTTATCATGTTGTCAAAGGGGGAGAAGAATTTGCAGCTAAGAAGTTATGATGCACATATTCAGGGGGAGCCTTCATGGACAAGAAACGCATTGTCTCAAGTTTTTCCATCATAAAAAGGGGGAGTATGTGAGTGAAACTTTCTGTTAGATGTATTTTATATGATGTCAAAACTAGGATACTTTAGCCTTTATGTACATTGGACGGTATCATCTGAGTTTAGATGTCCATTTCAGCATTAGGTAGCATGTCAACTTGTTTGAAATGGTTTAGAAAAGATTTAAGCATCAAGAAATAGTTTTATGCATAAAGAACAAAGTCTTGTGTGTGAAAAACAGCTTATAGATCGACACATATGACTATATGTCGACACATAGAAGAAACTTTCTTCTATAGGTCGACACATCAATCCTTCAGGTCGGCATATATGCTATATTAAAACCCGTGGGCTTTGTGCATGTGTCGCCTCCTATAGGTCGACACATGACCTTGATAGGTCGACTCATGACTTGTATAGTTTGATCTATAGATCAAAAATCTTGATATTTTTGCATGATTTTCTATTCCTTTTTCTTGATATGTGCATAAATATATATACTTGATACATGCATAATGCATCATTTCTAGTAAGGTTCTAGAGTAAACCTACACGAAACCGAGATCTCAAACCATTCTCGTCATCTTCAACTTCTCTTCTATGCATACACACAATCAAACTACACATAATCATTTTTTGATTGGATGCCTTCTAGATTAGGGTTGATAACATCCAATTTAGCTTGTTTGTATTGTAAATTGGGTTGAGTTCTTTGAAGATTTCAAATAAGAAAATCGAGTCGGGGTTTTCCTTCAAGATCGTTAAAGGATTTGAAAGTTTGGACAAGATTACACAATTCAAATCAGATCGAGTGAAAGCCTTGGGACAAGGGTTGCCTTGCAAGGCAGTGACGTGAGATGATGAATTGTCTTGGTAAATCTTTGGGTTCAACTAGTGTGCGCTTGGAATTAACTCGATCGAGTGAAATCCTTGGGACAAGGGGTGCCTTGCAAGGAAGTAGCAAAAACAGGTGAATTGAAGCAGTATTGTTGGTTACTTGATCAATCTTTGATCAAGGGATTTAAAGGTGCTAGAATGAACATCAAACTTAGGGTTTTCAAGGTTGGATTGCTACATCTCTTGTATACATACTTTTGAAAAGTAAGGTTAATTGTAATTATCTCAATTTGAATCCGAATTGAAGGCAGACGTGCCCATAAAAAGGTTGATTGGGGAACTGCCTAAATAAATTTGTGTACTCTCTCTCTCTCTCTCTCAATCTCATTTAATTTGTGTTTGCAAATTATTGAATTCATTGTTCGTTCAATCAATTCATTTCGAAATTATTTTTGATCACATTTTGAATTATATGTTGTTGAGTTAATCACAATCCGTTTGATTGTGACTGGATTTTTTAAGATCAACAAAACCAAACAAATTTCCAAACAATATAAATTGTACACAAGGTGTTTGATAAATTCCCTTATTATGTTTTTGTGTATTTTGATCATTGGGAATAAGCTTACGTATAACTTTGCATTTAATTGGTTTAGATCAATAGTTGTTGAACAATTTTTGTCTTACGTTTTCGTACCTTTACGCATATATGAGCTTTTCGATAGAGGTTTGGTTAGACGATTCAATTCAGGTTGTTTCTGTTGTGCCATAAAACTTTTTAAATCAGTTTTTTTCCAAAAAAATTTAAGTTGTGATCTATTCACCCCTCATCTAGATCAAAACATATCGTTTAACAATTGAGATGTTTCACCAAATTGTCAGGTTAGGTGAAACCTAGTTTGAAAAACCTTTGCTACAAAAGGAATTAGCAGTTGTATCTCAGCAAAATCTATGAAGAACATAGAGCTTAAGTCATCACATGATAAAGTATGTTCAAAGATGAACAATGACTATTAGTGTCACCTTGGTCCTTGCGTTATGACTAGCTTAGATTCTGATCACCAGAAGTAGACTTCTGCATAGTCTAATCTTTAGAGGCTGATTCTATCAGACTCGTTAAACTGTGATGTTTGAAAGCTGACCTCTTTAGAAGGTGACTTCTTCATAGTCAATTCTTCAACTTCTAATACATCAGAATATGATCTTCACACTTCTTTTTGGATGTTCAGAGTCATAACTAATACTTGGATATTATATAAATTTTATTCTATGGTCCTTCATAGTTGAACAAATGTTAATATACTATATTATTCTTTAAATACTTTGTTATCATCAAAATTCAAGGGATATGGGTCAAACCAATTTTGTTCCAACACATTCAACCGAAAGAAAGAAAATTGTAATTTTGGTTCTAAGCGAAATTGATACTTTACAATGCTATGTTAATCGTGTTTTCCAATTATTTTATTTGTGTTTTCTATTTTTTAAGTCTTCCCCTTCTTGGTTTTTAAAATTTTTAGAGAAGTTTATTCCACACTTTTTTTTATTGGAATCTTAAGTAATTTTCATTAATATATTTTTCTTTTAATTTTTATTTATTTTTTAAGTTAAAAGTATAACTATTAATTTCTGTTATAAATGTTCATTAATGAGATGATTTTATATTAATTCTTTATTCGTTATATATGTCATATATATAGGACTCATACTATATTTGTAATGGATACCTATAATGAGAATAATATATTGCACTATATTCTTCTCCTTTCTCTGTTGTATTATTTTGTTTAGTTTCATAATACATTATCATTACAAAACTCCACCAAACTTGAAAAGAACAAAAATCGAACCTATAACTATCGAAGGTACACTACTATAAAAAAAAGCTTTTTTTTTTTAACCTCAAACGCAAAATGCATAATACCTCGACTATAACATCGAGGTAATGAAGAGTGACATGAAAACTCACCAATTATCACCTCAGTGGTATTAAACCTGAGAAGTAAAGTTAAATACACATGGGTTCGAACCTCATCAACAACACTTTTATTATTTTCAAAATTAGCGTATCTTTCATCTCGGTTTATCAGAAAAATGAGGGGTAAGATTATTTCTTTTCTTCTTTTAAATATTACATTGTTTATACATAATATTAAAATAAAAATCAAATTACCTAGGGATCTAGATAAAAATCAAATTTCCTGAAGATCTAGATTTTAGATTTTTGAATTATTGAGTCTTAGGGAAGATCAAATGTTGGGTGCAAAATTACTCTCTACGCATGTTGCATGCATTTGATTCTGAAGGCAAAAAAATAAGGGTTAGATAAATAAAATGAATATTCAAAATATATGATTTTGTGCTCAAATAAATATTTAAGAAAACAAACCTTAAACCAAAGTAATTTGGGCTCTTACAATCCATTTTAGAGAACTTTTCTAAACGCCTTTATGTTTCAAGCGCTTCATGTTTCATTTAGGTTACATTTTCAAAATTCAACAAGCTTTTATAACGGAAGATCAAATATTTCTTTTCTTCTTTTAAATATTTCTTTTCTTCTTTTAAATATTGCATTGTTTATACATAATATTAAAATAAAAATCAAACTACCTAGGGATCTAGATAAAAATCAAATTTCCTGAAGATCTAGATTTTATTAGTAATAATTCATATTTTATTATATTATTTTCTTAAGCCCATAAGTTTGTTAGAGGGTATTTTAGTATTTATCTTATTCTAGTAACCCTAGTTTTAGCTTATAAATAGGGTGACAATCATTGTAACTCAAAATACTGTTTCTTCTGCCGTCATTCTCTTTAATAGAATATTTCCCTATTTTCATCATTTAATTCTATCCTTGCACCAACAATTGGTATCTAGAGCTCCGGTTCAGATTCATTGGGAAACACGGGAAACACGAGTGAACGTGAGGTCTTGTGTGTTTGATTTTGTTTCTCAAATTCTTGTTGAATCTTGAACAAAATCTGATCAGAATTTTTTTTAATTCTGTGGGTTGGGAAACACTGTGTGAGAAATCTGAGTGTATTGTGCAAAGTAGAAGATGAACGGAAACGACAACATGAACACCAAACTTCCAGTATTTGATGGTAAAAACTGGAATCGTTGGATGATCCAAATGCGTGTACTATTTGGTGCTCAAGATGTTCTAGATCTTGTCACTGATGGTTATGTTCCAGTAGCAGCAGATGCAACCGATGAACAGAAAAACGCGCAGAAGGAAGTAAGGAAGAAGGATCAGAAAGCATTGTTCTTCATTCATCAATGTGTGGATGTAAACGTGTTTGAGAAGATTGCAGACTCTACAACAGCAAAGGCTGCATGGGACACTCTGGTGAGATGTTATGGTGGTGACGCATCAGTGAAGAAGGTGAAGCTTCAGTCCTTGAGAAAGCAATATGAGAATCTCAACATGAAGAATAATGAGAAAGTTTCTGAATACATCTCCAGAGTGATTCTGATCACTAATGAGATGAAGGCATGTGGAGAAACTCTTTCTGAAGAAACAATCATGGAGAAAGTATTGAGATCCCTTACTCCTCAATTTGATTACATTGTGGTAGCAATAGAACATTCCAAAGATCTGAGCACAATGAGAATTGAAGAGCTGCAGAGCAGTTTAGAAGCGCAAGAGTTGCGTTTGACTGAGAGAACTTCTGAAAGGGAAGTAGAGCAGCAGGCTCTGAAAGCAATTTCTGATAGGAGGTATCAGAAGCAGTCAGAAGCCAAGAGAAGATCTGATGGTGGTCAGAAGTCAGAAACCTCAACCTCTGATAGACAAAAGAATGCTCAGAAGGGTAAAGAGAAGTATGACAAGAAGAAGATCCAATGTTACTGTTGTAAGAAGTTTGGTCACTTTGCTAGAGATTGTTGGTCAAACAAGGAGAAGAAATCAGAAGAAGCAAATATAGCCAGAAGTTCTGATGACGAATCTGTGCTATTGATGGCCTCTGAATCTGATGATCTGACAGACTGGTGGTATATGGACACTGGTTGTTCAAATCATCTTACTGGAAACAAGAAATGGCTGGTTGACTTTGACTCTGAAAAGAGAACAAAGATCAGATGTGCTGATGACAAATATCTTAATGCAGAAGGTATGGGAAATGTCAGAGTGACTCTGAACAATGGGAAAATAGCATTGATTCAGAATGTGTGGTATGTACCTGGCATCAGAAGCAATCTGATGAGTGTGGGAAAATTAATTGAGAAAGGTTTTTCAGTTACCATGAAGGACAATCTTCTGAAGCTGTATGACTGTAATCAGAAGTTGATTATGGAGTCAGAACAGGGAAGGAATAGAACATTCAAGGTGAATGTCAGAACTGCAGACTCAGAGTGTCTTAGTGCAACAAGTACTGAGAAGGAGAGTGAGCTGTGGCACAGAAGATTTGGTCATTTGAATTTCAGAAGCTTACAACATCTGAATTCAAAGAAATTGGTACATGGAATTCCTGCAATTAAAAAGCCTGAAAAGTCATGCAGAGTTTGCATGGAAGGAAAACAACCAAGATTGCCATTTGCATCAGAAGCTGCTCCAAGAGCAAAACATGTCTTGGGAGTTGTACATTCTGATGTGTGTGGTCCATTTCCAGTAGCATCAATTGGAGGGAATAAATACTTTGTGTTGTTTGTTGATGAATTCACAAGAATGACATGGGTATCCCTTATTAAGTTCAAACACGAGGTGTTTGATGAATTCAAGAAGTTCAGAATGAAGGCTGAGAATCAGAGTGGTCAGAATTTGAAGATTCTTAGAACTGATGGTGGAGGTGAGTATAACTCTAAAGAGTTCCAGAAGTTCTGTGAGGAGAATGGAATTGAGCATGAGGTTACTGCTCCTTATACCCCTCAACACAATGGTCTTGCTGAAAGAAGAAACCGTACTTTGCTTGATATGGTGAGAAGCATGCTAAAGGAGAAGAAGCTTTCTCAGAAGCTCTGGGGAGAAGCTGTTGCCACTGCAACGTATGTACTCAACAGATGTCCTACGAAGAAGTTGAAGGAAATAGTTCCTATGCAGAAGTGGACTGGAGACAAGCAAAGTGTTAGTCATCTGAAGGTATTTGGTTCTGTTTGCTATAAACATGTTCCAGAAGCCAGAAGACAGAAGCTGGATGATAGAAGCAAAGTGATGATTCTAATAGGGTACCACAGTACATGTGCATACAAGCTCTATTGTCCAGAAACCAATAAAATTGAATTCAGCAGAGATGTGATTGTGAAGGAATCAGAAGTTTGGAATTGGGATAAGTCTCAATCTGATTCTGATGTTAGAACCTCTGAAGAAAGGTCAGAGTTAAGAATTTCTGAAGTTGAAGTAAACCCTGATATTGACTCTGACTCTGATACTGATTCAAACTCTGAAGATGACTCAGAAGATGAAGGTGACTCTGATGACCCAGACTCTGATGATTCAGACTCTGATGGCAATCCAGATCTTGGTGGCAATTCAGACTCTGGAAATATGCCAGACTCTGAAGATGGTCAAAGCTCTGGAGGTCAATCATCTGAAGCTAGAAACTCTGAAGCTCAAGACTCTGAACAAGTTCAGAGACCACAAAGAGTCAGAAGCGTTCCCAGAAGATTTGCAGAATTTGACATGCTGCAAGACACTGAGGTAGACTCTGAAGGAGAAGTTATTCAGTGTGCCATGATGGTAGACTCTGAACCTATAAGTACAGAGGAGGCTCTTAAGCAGAAGCTCTGGCTGAAGGCCATGAAAGAAGAACTTGATGCTATAGAGAGAAACAAGACTTGGAAGCTGACAGAACTTCCAAAAGACAAGAAAGCCATCAGCGTCAGATGGGTTTTCAAGCAGAAGTTAAAGCCAGATGGTTCAATTGGCAAACATAAAGCAAGGTTGGTAGCCAGAGGATTTCTACAGAAACCTGGGCTGGATTATTCTGAAGTGTTTGCACCTGTAGCAAGACATGAAACAATCAGAATGGTGATTGCAATAGCTGCTAACAGGAATTGGCCTCTGATGCATTTAGATGTAAAATCTGCATTTCTGAATGGTCCATTAGAAGAAGAAGTTTACGTGTCACAACCTCCTGGATTTGTGAAAAAGAATCAGGAAAGGATGGTGTACAGATTATACAAAGCTCTATATGGATTGAAACAAGCGCCCAGAGCTTGGAATCAGAAGATTGATTCATTTTTCAAGAAGCAAGGCTTTCAGAAATGTGAGATGGAGTACGGTGTCTATGTTCAGCATATTTCTGAAGGCAATATGACTCTGGTATGTTTATATGTTGATGATATACTATTGACTGGAAGTTCTGAACAGGAGATAGCCAAGTTCAAGAAAGTTCTGATGAATGAATTTGAAATGACTGATCTAGGCAAAATGACATACTTTCTAGGGATGGAATTCAGATATTCTGAGAAAGGTATCATTTTGCATCAGCTCAAGTATGAATTAGAACTTCTGAAGAGATTTGATCTGAAGAATTGTAAGATGGCTGTCACACCTTCGGATACAAATCAGAAACTGGATTCAGACTCTGAAGGAAAGGATGTGGATGCTACAACCTTCAAACAGTTGGTTGGTTCTCTGAGGTATTTGTGCAATACCAGACTTGATATTTGCTACTCAGTTGGGATGGTTAGTAGGTTCATGAGTAAACCTAAGTGGTCCCATTACCAAGCTGCTGTCAGGATTCTGAGGTATATCAAAGGAACTCTGAAGTATGGAGTGTTATTTCCCTCTGGAGGAAATAATGAGTCAGAACTTCTGAGTTATTCAGACTCGGATTGGTGTGGAGACAGAGTTGACAGAAGAAGTACATCTGGGTACTTGTTCAAATTTCTGGGAGGTCCCATTTCTTGGTGTTCCAAGAAGCAACCTGTTGTGGCGTTGTCAACCTGTGAAGCTGAATACATTGCAGGTGCTGTTACTGCATGCCAAGCTGTGTGGATTCTGAATCTGTTGCAGGATCTGAAGATTAAGGTAGACAAACCTCTGAAGTTGATGATTGACAACAAGTCTGCAATCAACTTTGCTAGAAACCCAGTGCTGCATGGGAGAAGCAAGCATATTGAGACCAAGTATCATTTTCTGAGACATCAAGTTCAGAGTGGAGTGTTAGAAGTTGTACACTGCAGCACTCAGAAGCAGTTGGCAGATGTTCTGACGAAAGCTATCAAGACTGATCAATTTCTCAGATTAAGGGATGGAATTGGTGTTACAAGTTTTGATGGAATATGAATTAAGGGATGGTATTAGTAATAATTCATATTTTATTATATTATTTTCTTAAGCCCATAAGTTTGTTAGAGGGTATTTTAGTATTTATCTTATTCTAGTAACCCTAGTTTTAGCTTATAAATAGGGTGACAATCATTGTAACTCTTAATACTATTTCTTCTGCCGTCATTCTCTTTAATAGAATATTTCCCTATTTTCATCATTTAATTCTATCTTTGCACCAACAGATTTTAGATTTTTGAATTATTGAGTCTTAGGGAAGATCAAATGTTGGGTGCAAAATTACTCTCTACGCATGTTGCATGCATTTGATTCTGAAGGCAAAAAAATAAGGGTTAGATAAATAAAATGAATATTCAAAATATATGATTTTGTGCTCAAATAAATATTTAAGAAAACAAACCTTAAACCAAAGTAATTTGGGCTCTTACAATCCATTTTAGAGAACTTTTCTAAACGCCTTTATGTTTCAAGCGCTTCATGTTTCATTTAGGTTACATTTTCAAAATTCATGCAACAAGCTTTTATAACGAATTACCCTTAGATTTCACGCGGATCACTAATAGCAGACTCATGAGCGTTGATAAACCTTAAATGGACGACAAAAATTTGTTTAAGGGCGTTTAATATAGTAAAAAAACGTTTAACTATTCCCTTGGTCAAAAAGAAAACCGAGGTGAATAAGCTCTTTTTTTTTTATAAAATATATTGTTTACACAAAATATTAAAAATATATTGTAAAATTTGTTTTCCAATGATAAATTTTATTTTACATGTCGAGGTTTCATGCACGATGTTAGAGATCTGTTTTCCAGTGAAATTTTTTATTTTCTACACTTGCAATTCATCCCAGAGATTTGTAGTAGCAACTCATGATAGAAATGAACAGTGGTGAATATTTCCTCTCTTTGAGGCGGCTACATATAATTTAGTATTAGGGTAAAATCTGTTTAACAAGTGGTTTAATAGTAAAATTGAGGTTTTATATTAATTATCACCTCGGTTTTAAAGAAAACCGATATGACTATTTCTGTTATTATTATTATTTTTAAAATACATTCTTTACACAGAATATTAAAAAAATATTGTTTACAACAAATCTTCGTGGATATCCAGATTTTGTTGCATACCCATTGAAATAACTTGAAGGAAGAATGATTTGCAATCTATCAACGAAGTATTTTTCAAAAGTTGAACTGTCTTCATTGTTGGTTAAACTCTATTCTTTGATTCTCTTGAAGCAAGAATGATTTTTTTTGCAATTGCACTCTATCAACTGAGTACCCTTATTTAATTGAGGGTTATTCCAAAAAATGCAAAAACGACAATATCAACACCATTATGTGAGATAAATTGCAAGGGCAGAAAAATATTTTGTTCAAGATAGAAGAATATTGGAGATTTTTCTATCTTGCAATCCATCCCAAAGAATGATGCTTGGAGCGACTTCATATTAATAAGGATTAAGGTAAAATCTGTTTAACGGGTACTTTTATAATAAAATCTTATTATTTTATGCATCAGTTAAATAGAAAATAGAAGGTTTAGAATATTTTGTTTACATTTATAAACAAATAAAATCATAAATTGCGATAGATGGAAATCGAAGCTTGTACTGATTTTTTTCCACCTCGATTTTATGAAAAGCCGAGGAAATTTATGCTTTTTTAAATAATAAAAAATATCACGCTTTGACTTTATACCTCAATTTCCTATTACTCGAGGCGAAAGTTTCGTCATGAAAAATATTATTTATTGTTGTGGCAATATTTTTATTCTTTTATTTGCATTGCTCATTTTGAATTTTGTAATTATATTATATCTTATTAAATTATCAAATACCCATAAATGATAGAAAAATAATAAATTTATTTTGTTCCTGAAGAACGTATACGCATTCCGAAGGATGAAAATATAATAGTTTTTTTATATAGATTTTGAATAACATATAAAACATCTTTAAGGATAGCAAAATAATTAATTTCTTATACAGTTTTTGAAAAACATATAAAACATCTTTGAAAGATAACAAAATAATGAATTTGTTATAAAATTCTTGAAGAATTTATCAAACATCCTTAACAAATTGCAAATATTACTACTTTTATTAATAAAAAGGTTTGTGATTGAGTTCCTGAAAAATTACATTAAAAAAACGTGATTAAATTTCTGAATAATTTCATAACAAGATTTGTGAATGAATTTTCAAAAAAATATGATATAGTTCTTAAAGAATTTGAAAAAAATGTTATTGAGTTTCTGAAGAATAAAAAAATATTATTGAGTTCCTAAAAAACTAAGCATTTATACCATATATTGTATTACATGAATATTTAAAAATATTCACACTGAATAATTTTTTTTTTTATCATGAAGAACATGTATGATATAATTCATGCAAAATTATAATAAAAGTAATATTAAACAATTCTTGAGGAATTTCATATAGTCTTGAAGGATTGATTTATCAATAATTATACTTTGACTTAAATGTACTTTTCGTCTGATAAATTAGTGAGTTTTTGAGTTTAGTCTCTATAATTTTTTTTGTCTGAGTTCTTATATTTCATTTTTGCGAGCGTTTTAGTTCCTAAAGACAAAATTTGTAGGAAAATCTGAAGGAAAATCTTCAGAAAACCTGCGAATTTTTCTAGGAATTTTGAGTTTAGAGACTAAACCATACGCAAAAAGTGAGATATAAGAACTCACACCAAAAAAATTAATTACAAAAATCAAACTCAAAAATTTGCTAACTTACATGGACCAACAGATTATTTAAACTTTATACTTTTATTATAATTCAATTATATGTTTAAAGTTTGTCTATTCTTAATGAATTTCTGAAAAATTCATAGCATTGCACAAATCATTATATTTTAATTTTGATTTATGGAATCATTTGTCATATAGCTTTTGAAGAACTAAAAGAAAATACAAAAATTAAGCTTTATTAAATGATCACGATAAAAATAAATTTGAAGATATTATAAAGAATAAATCTTATGATTTTTTTTCATGAATAGTGATTGTATAATTTTTGAGAGATTATTTAAAAAATTGTTATTATTGATAAGTATTTGTGATATCTACACATTTAGATCATGATTGATATCTATAAGATTTATTGAATCTTATTATAACTGAAAATAAAATAAAACAAGAAATAATAATTAATTTTCTAATGAACTATAGCAGGTTTACAAAATTTTATAATTATTTTAAAATATTTTTAGTACTATGATTTAAAAATAATGTATTAAACGGTTAATATCGTTTTATATATAAAAATTTCATTTTATATAAAGATTCTCTAAATTAGTTTTTGTGAAAAAGCAAAATAAGAATGATGAAATTGTGAAATCCAAAATTGAGTCGTTGCTCAATAACTTAAGATTGATTTTAATGAAACATATCCACATGTAATAGATGCAATTCAATTTTGATATTTAATTATTCTTGTAGTACAAAAATGACTTAATTTGAATACGATGGATGTTGTAACAGCTAATTTGTATGACTCAATTAATAGTGACATTTACATTTACATGATACTCTCGTAAAAGCTACTCTATAAAATTGAACAAGTCTCTTTATGGAATAAAACATGTGCAAGCAAATGGTATAATAGTCTAAGTGAATATTTGCTAAGGGAGAGATATACAAATAACTCCATATGTCCTTGTATTTTTATGAAAATATCTAGAAAATAATTTTCTATAATAAATATCCATGTGGTTGACGTAAATATTATTGAAACTTCTGAAGAGTTTTCAAAAGTTATAAATTGTTTAAAGAAATTGTTTGAGATAAAGGATTTGGGAAAGACAAAGTCCTTACAAGGTGAATACGTAGACAATGAAATTTTTGTACACTGAAAATGTTATATAAAAAAATGAAAATGTTTCTATATGAATCTCATATGATATATAACATAAGTGTTAAAACTTTTATCTACAAACAAATCTCGTATGTTGTCTACCTCAATAATGTTAGGTCATAGGATGTGAGATTCTTTAAGATCTCTAGACGGCGATGAAAAATCAATTGGTCCAAAAATTTTATATCTCAGTGTAATTCAAGCATTGACCTATCTTGCTAATTATACATGTCATTTATATTAATTTATGTCAATCTAATAGCAAGATATGGTTCTTCGCCCACACGAAGACATTGTAACAAAGTTAAACATATTGTTTATTATCTTAAGAGCACAATAGACATGAGTTTGTTTTATTTCAAAGTATCCAAATTAAAATGAAGAGGTTATGTAGAAACAAATTACTTGTCAGATCCTCACTAGTGTGGAAGACGATTTTACAATCGTGTTTTAGACATATTACACCCGCTATAATCGGGTGTAAATTAAAAAAGTGAGATACGTTTGAAGAATATACGCCCGTTTTAAACGGATGTAAAAGAGAGTATATTACATCATATTTTAGATAAAATAGCTGTAAATTCTTTGATTATGTGTCTCACACATGTTTCAGTCTCACACAAGCACAATAACTATATGTGTTGTTACATTTAATAATCTTGTTTTTTCAAATTATTAGCAATGTGTCAGTATGGTGTTTAAATGTAAAAGTGTAATAACATGCCTGTTGACTAAATTGAAGGTGAGAAAAAAGGGAGGACTTTGGGATGAGCTTGGCCAATAAGGCCCTAGGCAGCATCTTCTTAAAAATATTGTGATATCAACTGAGATTTCCTATAACATTGAAACAACACACTTGTACCTTGGGTTTAAACTTTAAAGCACCCTGCACTAAACCACTTGGACCAGAGATATAAAAGAACAAAAAGCAGCATTATAGTTGTGGAGCTTGACTACAAAACATGGGTGCTTTTCTACTTCTAATTGAACTGATTTGATATTGTTGAGTAGGCAAAATTTGTAGTATATTTTGGCCACCCAAGTTTTGTAGTCATGCTCGACCACTATATAGATTTATAATATTCTCCAAGCTGGATGAAAAATACTCCAAGGGATCATTTTGATTCAAAGATACAAAACCGATCATATACAAGAGCAAGTCGAGCAATATAAAATGTAGATTATAACCAACTCTAACTGCAGCTACAACCAACTCAGTTGCTAGTTGCTAGCTGAATCCATTATTATATTAACCAGAAATAACTAATTTTTTTTACCATGGTTGTAGTCATAACTCGCAATGATGTTTAAGCAAGAACACAAACTGCGCAAACAGTTTATTTACTATTATTATGGTGTTTATGGATCAATTTAAGATTATCTAGTTTTGACCATGGCTGCAGTCATAACTCACAATTATGTTTGATCTTCGATATTAAGGAAAATTATGGAAAAATGACGAAGTGACACAACTGCGACTATCCTGATGTAGTCATTGAGGTTGGATTTTAATCCACTGCATTCATATATCACAAAGTTACCTGCAGTTAGTGTAGTCACACGAAAATTTTAGTCATTGCCTCCTTTAATTTTATTTTTCTCCAAATCATATTTTACTCTTTTGCACTAATTTGCACTTACGGTAGGATCCTGCAGTCATATGGGATTGCAGGGAATTCAGGTCCATCAAGGTCCCAAAAACTCTTGACTTTGAAGTTACAGCCAACCACAATCACAGACTACAATTTAAAACTTTGGTAATATGATAGGATGCGAACATGTGCAATGGACAATGGTTCTTTCTCTAAAATGATTCCGAGGTTTTAAGAAGACAAGTTTAGTGCAGATAACGATGAAAGTTAAAATAGTACAAAATCATTGTAAAAACGCATTATCAAGATATGGAAAATCCGAGATTGTTGGTGCACAAGATGAAAAAGATGAAGATGGAAGAGAGAAAATTGAATAACAAATTTACACTACTCTTCTAAAACGGTTACAATAAATGGTTACACACTCATTCTATTGACAACTACACTTGTTTATATATATAAACAATAATACCACTTAGATAAAATGTTAACCTACAATAGTTAGGTTAAGCTTAACAAAACTAATACTACTACTGGATATGAATTATTTCTAACATAATTGCTTAATTCATATTCACGTAATCAAAACTAACAACACCAATTTCATCCCTCAAGTGGAGAAATTGATCAATCTTGATTACTTTCGTCAGAACATCTGTCAGCTGCTTCTGGATGCTACAATACATAACTTCTAGCACTCCATTCTGAACCCGATTCCTCAAAAAATGACACTTAGTCTTAATATGTTTGCTTCTCTCATGCAACACTGAGTTATTGACAAGATTGCTTGCATATTTGTTATCAATCATCAACTTCAGATGCTTGTTTACCTTGATCTTCAAATCCTGCATCAAATTCAGAAGGAAAACAACTTAATATGCAGCCACACCACGAAATAGGACCTCCCAGATACTTAAACAAATATTCAAAACTACTTCTTCTGTCAACTCTGTCTTCACATCAATCAGAGACTGAGTAACACATAAACTATGAATTAGCCTTTCACTATAAGGGAACAAAACTTCATACTTCAGCGTCCCTTAATATACCTCAGAGTCCCTTAATATACCTAAGAATCCCGACAATAGCTTGTTAATGAGACCACTTTGGTTTACTCATGAACCTACTAACCATTCCAACTGCATAACAAATATTAGGTCTGGTATTACACAAATACCTCAGAGAGCCAACTAAGTGCTTGAAAGTTCTAGCATCTACATCATCACCCTCAGAATCAGAATCTAATTTGTGATTTGTTTTTGAAGGTATGACAGCAGCCTTACAATTCAGCAGCTCAAATCTCTTCAGAAACTCAAGTTCATACTTCAGGTGATGCAAAATTAAACCTTTCTCAGAGTACATAATTTCCATCCCTAGAAAATATGTCATATTTTCTAAATCAGTCATCTCAAACTCATTCATCATCACCTTTTTGAACTTAACTATCTCATCTAAACAACCCACTGTTAGCAATATGTCATAAACATACAGACATATCA
Source organism: Lathyrus sativus (assembly GCA_963859935.3). NCBI lineage: Eukaryota > Viridiplantae > Streptophyta > Magnoliopsida > Fabales > Fabaceae > Lathyrus > Lathyrus sativus. The sequence continues at coordinate 519,762,639 of OZ012736.1, forward strand.
GAATCATATTGCCTTCAGAAGAATGTTGAACATAAACGCCATACTCCATCTCACATTTCCTAAATCCTTGGAGTTTAAAAATTGAATCAATTTTTCATATTACAAGCTCTAGGATCTTGTTTCAATCCATACAACGCTTTCAAAGCCGTCTCAAATAATTTGGAGACCCTGTTCTAATTTTAAAAATTAGCCCTCAATAAAAAACAGAAACAATATAACATAAATTATATTTTATTTAAGTTGTAAATAATATTAAAGATTGTTTTAAACTTTTTTATTTAGAGTTCCTCTATTTATAAATAAATTTATATCATTGTGTAAAGAAAATCCGATCTTTGAACTCTTTTTGCAATCCTAATAACACATTGTTTTAATTAACAAACAACTAAAAATAAAAATTCTAGAATATAAGAATATCTCACGATTCTTTATTTTTGTCAAATCTCACAAATCACTAGAAAAATTATGATTATATATCAATTCATATTGATAGAAAAATATAAACATTTAGAATTTTAATTTTAAAAATAATTTTTAAGTTAAAGAGGATTTCAAATTTTTGAGATATTGCGATAAAAGTCTCAAGGTTTTATAATACTTTATTTAATAGTATGAAGAATGTTGAATATTGCCTTCTATCATGATATCTCACCCCTTCTATTTGATTATTGTCTCCCCGTGAGTAACATGCAGATAATCTGCAGTAGGAGCTCAAATGTGAGTGAAAGATGAAGTCTTTCATTTATTCTTTTAGTTTGTTATCTGCTCTGATATGTAACATTGGGGTTATGGAATGTTGCGTGCTTTTATTGTTGGTGATTGATTAACATGTTTTATTTTCTATGACGGTTGTTCCTTCATGGCACTATCAATTATGATATGCCTCGAGTTGTTAACTTGAATGATTAAATGTTATTTCCGCTTCTATATGAATTAAACATCGGTTATGTGTTGTTGATAATGTTATTACAAATAATTCTTAAAAGAACATGTGTTACATATCTGATTGAATGAGTAAGTGTTTGTTGAAGGTGTGGCATTCTTTAATAGGATTTTATGGATGATTACTTTGATTTTATTTATTTTACGCGGGGTATTATTTAGGGTGTTAAATAGTGGTATCAGAGCAGGTCGGTCCGTCCAGACAGGTTGTTTAGTGATGTCATTCCCTAGTATGCGACATGTGTGTGAAAACACTGTCGATGCTTCTTTTGTTTTCCATTTACAGACTTGGAATGAAACAAGAGAAGCATATGTTTCTCTTGGATATTCCAACTGTTGAGAGCTTGGATATCGTGTTGCTGCATGCGAGAGTGCATTGTTGAATAGTTAAACTGTTTTGAAGTTAAACTGTTTTGAGAATGGTGTGATCCTTGAGGGAAGGGTCAGGTGTTCTCGTTGGCTGCTTTCTGGTGATGGGGAAAGAGATGTTTTGGCTAGAGTTGGGCCAGCGACGTTGGAGTATCCTGACGTCTTTCCTAAGGATGGGCAGAGCCCTTCTTTAGTTAAAACCAGTTGATGTTAGTCTTGGAGCGAATTGGTGGGAATTAAAACATGTGTATACCAATCATTTGGATGGTGGTGTGGTGTGCTGCTGATTGCGAGAGCTCAGACAATTCTGAAGCTATGTTGTTTCTAACACTAAAGACGTTGTGGATTCGAGATTCCGTATACTGGCTAAGTTGGGATGTCTTTAGGGAGAACGATCAGGTATCATTGATGTTGGATTCTCTGCGAGTAGAAAGTGATGTTATGGCTAGTGTTATGACAGTGGTGTGTGATCCCTGATGCTTTCTTGAAAGATATTCCTGACTAGCCTTCAGACTATGAAGTCGAGTTTGATGAAGGTATATAGTTTTCCATTCACTATGCAGGTAGAAGGATTCTTGGAAGGTGGGACTTGTGTGGGAAGGCTATACCTTGTTGTGTCTTTCATGAAGGGAGAAATGGTTATCGAGACTCATGCTAAGGGATTGGTGACTACTTCTCTGGTTTGTTTGAGTTATCCTCTATCGATCTTTGATAGAGACTTTGGTGTTGATGTTATTTTTTTCCCGTTGGGAAATCTTGATGTTATCTTGGGAATAAACTGGTTGGAGTTTAATCATATTCATATGAATTGTTATAACAAGTTGGTGCAGTTTCTTGCTCCGAATAATGAGGAATAAGTTGGTTTTCTTCTATGCTAGAGGGTTGAAAGAGCTTTTGGAAGAGGAAGCTCAGGTCTTTGTGTTGCTTCCGTCTTGGTCTGTGGAAAGTCGATCAGTGCTTGGTGAGTTGTAGGTGGTACGTGAATTCCTAGAGGTTTTTCTAGATGATAGTTAAGATGTCCCGCTAGAGAGAGAGGTGAAGTTTGCTATTGATCTTGTCTTTGGTACCAGACTTGTTTCTATGGCACCATACAGGATTTCGACATTAGAGTTAACAAAGTTGAAGAAGTAATTAGAAGGGTTGCTGGAAAAAGGAATTTGTGAGACCAAGTGTGTTGCCTTGGGGAGCTCCGGTGTTGTTGGTAAAGAAGAAGGATGGTAGTATGAGGTTGTGTGTGGATTACAGGCAGTTGAATAAAGTGGGGATTAATAATAAGTATCCACTTCCAAGAAGATATGACTTGATGGACTATTTGGCGGGTGCTCGTGTGTTTAGTAAAATTGACTTGAGGTTAGGTTATCATCAAATTAGAGTGAAGGATGAGGATATTCAGAAGACGGGTTTGAGTACTCGGTATGTACATTATGAGTATTTTGTGATGTTGTTCAGAGTTTCTAATACACCTGGGGTATTCATGAATTATATGAATCAAATCTTTCATACTTACTTCGATCAATTGTGGTGATCTTCATTGATGAATTTCTGATCTATTCTAAGTCAGAAGAGGAACATGCTGAACATTGCGGATTATGTTGCAAGTGTTGAAAGAGAACAAGCTTTATGCTAAATTGTCAAAGTGTGAGTTATGGTTGAAAGAAGTGAGTTTTCTTGGTCATGTTATTTTAGGTGATGGTATTGTTGTGGATCCATCCAAGGTAGATGTAGTTCTACAATAGGAGGCCCTGAAGTCGGTGACTGGGATTATAAGCTTTTTGGGCTTATCTGGTTATTGTCGTAGGTTTATTGAAGGTTTTTCTAAGTTGGCACTTCCGTTGACTCAGTTGACTAGAAAAGATAAAGCTTTTGTGTGTGATATTCATTGTGAGAAGAGTTTCATTGAGATGAATAGAGGTTGACTACAACTCCAGTTTTGATTGTACCTGAACTGAATGGACCGATTGTGGTGTATTGTGATGCATCCTTGATGGATTTAGGTGGTGTGTTGATGCAAGATGAAAAGGTTATGGCTTATGCTTCGTGATAGCTGAGAGTTTATGAAAGGAATTATCCTACTCATGAGTTAGAGTTGGCTGTAGTGGTTTTTGTGTTGAAGATTTGGAGGCATTATCTTTATGGTTCCAGATTTGAGGTTTATAGTGGTCATAAGAGCTTGAATTATCTGTTTGATCAGAAAGAGTTGAATATGATGCAGAGGAAATGGTTGGAATTTTTGAAATATTATGACTTTGACTTGAATTATCATTCGAGAAAGCTAATGTCGTGGTTGATGCGTTAAGTCGGAAGTCCCTACATATGTCTGCTATGATGGTTAAAGAGTTGGAATTGATTGATTAGTTTTGAGACTCGAGCTTGGTCTGTGAGCTGACACCGCAGATCATGATGTTGGGTATGCTGAAGATCAACAATGATTTTCTTAATAATATTAGAGATATTCAAAAGTTGGATGTGAGGCTGATGGACTTGATGATTGGAAGTAATCAGACTGAGGATAGTGACTTCAAAGTAGATGAGCAATGTATGCTGAAATTCTGTGATAGAATCTGTATTCCTGATGATTCTGAATTGAAAAAGATGATTCTGGAAGAAAGTCATAAGAAATAGCTTGAGTATTCATCCAGGAGCTACAAAGATGTATCTAGATCTAAAGAAGATATTTTGGTGACCTGGATTAAAGAGTGATGTGGCTCAATTTGTGTATGCTTGCTTGACTTGTTAAAAGTCGAAGGTGGAACATCAAAAGACTTTTTGCTTGATGCAACCGTTGGATATTCCAAAGTGGAAACGAGACAACATTTTGATGGATTTTGTAACTGAGTTGCTGAATACTTAGAGAAGGCATGATGCCATTTGGGTGGTTGTTGATAGAATGACAAAATCAGCGCATTTTATTCTGATTAATACCAGTTTTTCCTCGCAGAAGTTGGGAGAGATTTATATCCATGTGATTGTGAAGCTGCATGGAGTTCTGTTGAGTATTGTGGATAGAGATTTGAGGTTCATTTCCAGGTTTTGTGAGAGTTTGCAAGAGGATTTGAGTTTGAAGTTGAGGTTGAGTTTAACTTATCATCCACAAACAGATGGTCGGACAGAAAGGACTATATAGTCTTTGGAGGATTTGTTGGGGACTTGTGTTCTTGAACAAGGAGGTGCTTGGGAGTTGAAGAGTAGGATGCATGAGGCGTATCCTGAGTTGTTCGTATCAAGTAATTTTTTAGGACAAAAATATTCTAAGTGTGGGAGACTTGTAACGCCTCGTTTTATTTTAATTAATTGAATTATCGGATGTTGTGTATACGTGTGTGATCATGTGTGTTTTATTGTGTTTTGGATACCCTTGGTGTGAGGTAGTAACTTTAAGACTAGACCTTAAAAAATTAGGTGGGTGTGTGTGACCAATTGCATAGAGATGGGTGATGTGGTTAGTAACTAAGTAGTAATATTAGTAAGAAATTATTTATTTGAATAATAATAATAGGTGATTATTATTTAAATTAGATAATTAGTATTAATAATATTGTTTGTTATAATTTATTTGAGAAATAATAATAATAATAATAATAATAATAATAATAATAATAATAATAATAATAATAATAATAATAATAATAATAATAATAATAATAATAATAATAATAATAATAATAGTTACAATGATAATAATATTGGGATTATAATAAGAATAAAATAGATATAAATGAAAAAGGAGATTGGGGGACATGTTGGTAATATTATGAGAAATTATGAAGGCATAAGAGGAAAATCATAGAAAGGGTCCTAGGGTTAAACAAGTAAATGAGGAAAGTAGAGTTCATTATGTACGATCGTGATTTTTGAGAAGAACAGAAGAAAGGCTATGGTTGAAGAGGAAGAAGAATCCACAATTTGTAAAGGTTTAGAAAGCTCAATTTCGAGATAAGGGTGGGGTTCTGATCATGTAAGGGTTAGTATGTTGAATGATGGGTAAAAGTTAGGTTTTGTCTTATGGGTGGAATGTTGTTCTATGTTATGATTACTATGAATAATTGATAAATGATGAAATTGTTAGTTTATTGGTGATAAACGATGTTTTGTTAATTGATATGTGATGGGTTCTTTGCCTATAGGTGTGTGTG